>CM021108.1:422493382-422568424 GCA_007115665.2 Sequoiadendron giganteum
TAAAGCCTCTTTTCATTTAATATGACCTTGGTTTTAATCATTCAGTTGTGTGTTAAATCGATAAAGTCTTTGATGACGTCATGGTCAACCTAGACGGAAGCGGAATCGGAATCGATTTTGAACTTGAAAATTTGGTTTTCCAAAAGATACCGATTCCATTTCCATCCCATCTTTGGCTCCGCGTATAATGAGAAGTCTTCTTTCGAAATAACGATAACCTGGACAAAAGAGGAGGCAGAATGGAAATAGAATATGAAAATATAGAAAATTTGAAGAAGAACCAAGTCCGTTTTTCATTCCGATCCCGGTTCCGATCACCTTCTCGGTTCTGACTCCGATGCCCGTTCATTGTTAGTGAAATATCTATAGCGGTTTTGGCTCCGAGTCCAACAATGTTGTTTAAAAGAGACTGTTTTAGACTATGTTTCTGCCTGGTTCCGCCTCCGGTGCATATATGAAAGGTATGGTTTTTAAAGCATGTTTTGTGATAATATTTAAAGATCTAATTAGAGGTTTTGCTTGCAGGAAAGTTGAAGGATGTCAAGAACATCAGGGGAAGCTACTCAAAGGAATCAACCTGTAGGGACATCAAAGGCAGCGCCTAAACCAAAGAAAGTCAAGCTTGAACAACTACCTTATACCTTGAGGTATAATCATAAGTCTAGTTATCAAAGTCAGCAAAGTGGAATCTGACTGTTTAGACATCACTGACACAAACTTGGGCTAGTACAACTTTGAGGAGGCATATGCTAAAAAATTCACTGAGGATGCGATGCTTAGAATGAAGAAGATTGTTAATTCTGGATTGGCTCATAGAATTTTGTTTCCTTTGTCAGTTCAATGTCCTGAATTGATCTTAACAGCAGCTAGTGCCTATAATCCTGCTACAAGACTATGCATGGATTCACAAAACAATGTGATCATTGATCTTACTCCTCAAGCATTTCAAGATATATTTAATGTCTTAGATCCTAAGAATTTGGTGCAATTGGATGAGGGAGAGGCTTTGGAGAAATATATTGAGTATAAGGACTCCAATAAGTCTCATTTAAACAAAAAGTGGTTGAGCACAGAAAATAAATCTTTAATCAAGCTTGCAGACCAACCAAAGAGGGAAAATTTCTATAAGGAGGTATCAGATCTGATCATGATGCTGTCTAGGGCCTTTGGGAAGAGAGATACATTTTGGTTCAAGGAGTGGATGTTTCCTTTCATCCAAACTATCTTAAATGGAGCCCAACAGTTTGATTGGCCGATGATTGTGTCAAATGTTGTTCATGATCAACTGACTAGTGTCAGGCAGACTAAGTGATTTTTTATGACTTCTTACATTGTGTATACAGCAGCAAGGTTGGGTATTTTCCCAGGTTTGAACAAAGTGGGCATAATGTGAGCCTTGGATGGACAGAAGAGAGTATGGGAGCATTATGACCAGTTATCTCTTGAGGTTGCTGAGACTCATTTCAAAAGAGTCAATGATGCATTTTTATATGTGGTCATCAATCAATTGAATGGGGATGCAGGGTACCGGTTAAGTCAGGAAGCCATCTCATTCATTGTTGAATGGGGGTGTTGGTACATTCAATACCCCAAGTTCACATATTTCAGGTTAGCCAGTTTTGAAGGCCATCCACATTTTCTTGCAAGGTACTACAATAACAGGATAGTGCTAATGGAGTTTGTCTATCAGGCTCTTGGAGTTAATGCTCGATATGGAATAAAGCATAAAACGGGATGTCACAAGTTCCCCATGAAGTTGGGTAAGTATGGCTGTCAACACTTGGTAGGAGCAAAGGTGGTTTGTAATGAGCTGATACAGTTGAAATTGGGATTATACACTGCTCTTAAGTATTTTGATCCGAAGGGTAAGATGCATGCCTTGTTGCCTTCGGTGTTTGTCAAACATTTCAATTTGTTAGAAGACTTCTGGAGTGACCAACAAGATGAGTATGATCTAAGAAAGAAGAATTATGAAAGATTGTCTATCTCACTCATGTCAGAGCTTGGTGTTAAAGATAATATTACTAACACATTGGTGGATGATGGAATTGTATTGGATCCATCCTATGAGGCTTTGAACATAGGCACCAAGAATCTGGATCCAATTGACTGGGATAGTGAAGAAACCATTGATATTAAGCGGATCGGAAGGATGGTGTTGGATAGGAGTGTGCAATGGTTGGTGCTAAGAACCTAGAATCCTCAAGAACCAGCCCCTAAAAAGGGTAAGGGATACAAAAGGATCAAAAGGAAGACACCTCCTAAAGAGACTTTGGAGTTCTTTCCTCCAAATATTGATGAGATAGAACTTGAAGCAGCAGGAGATGAAGAGGAAACACAAGAAGGGGATGTTCCAGTAGGATATGTTGTTTCAACACCTACATTAGGTGAGTCTTCCACACAAATCCCACTTAGAAAACAACAGAGAGGAGAAGTCCAAGAGGGAGCTCTTCATAGCATGGCTGAAACTGCCGAGGGAAAAGAAGTGGAGAGGGAGATTCATGAGGTTGGAACGGATTCAGATGAAACTGAGTTAGAGAAAGATATGCAAGAAAACGTGCCTCTAGAGGAGGATATTGAGTATATTTTGACACAAGAAGATCAATGGAAGCTATTTGAGGATGCAAAAAGAGATTCTGATGCAAGGGATGCAGCGGAGAAACAAAAGGAAACTGATGCTAAGGTACAAATTGATGCTATACTTAACCAGCAATAATTAAAAACTAGACAAAGTAAAGCTAAGGCAATAGCTGATGAAGTAGAGAAACAAAGAAGACAACAAGAACATGAACTCAAGGTCAAAAAAGCAAATGACAAGTTAGAATTAATACAGAAGATTGATGACCTTGAAGAAGAGAAGGTAAGGAACTAGAGAGAAAAGGAATTTTTGATTGCCAAGTTAAAACTTGCAGAGGAAGCTCGCCAAAAAGAGGAAGGAGCAGAAAAGTTAAGGAAAAGGAGGCTGAAGAGCTGATTAAGAAACAAGAAGAAGAAGAAGCAAAGGCAGAAAAGCTTAAAGCTTTAGAGGTGAAAAGATTAGAAAAGGAAAGGCTAGAGGCTTTGGAAAAAGAGAAATTAGAAAGGGAAGCTCTAGAAAGAGAAAGAATAGAGAAGGAAAAATTAGAAAAAGAAAGGTTGGAAAAGGAAAAAGTGGAGAGAGATTGGTTGGAAGAAGAGAGGTTGAGGAAAGAAGAGGAAGACAAGAAAATACAAGAACAAAAGGATAGGGAAGAGGTTGAAAGGCTTGTGCAGATGCATATAGTGCAAGAGCAACAAGAGAAATCGAGGGTTGACTCTCAACCCCAAGTGAGTATGCAACCATCTTCTACCATTATTTCCTCTTTCTCTATGATGACTACTGCTCCAAGTGCTCCCATTTGGTTAAAACTAGACCTGCAGAAGAAGGTAGTAACACCTTCACAACCTCTTAATTGGGAGGATATGATGAAGGATATTGAATGAGAGAGGCCTAAAAAGAAGGCCAAAATTATTCATTCTACCCGACTCACGGATAAAGGAGAGATTGTTGCTGAATGTGCCATGCCAATGACAGAAAAGGTGGTAGGGGACATGCAACTAACAGATTATCAGTTGAGTATTATCAACTTGGGAAGGCCCACTAGGAATCAGAAGATGAACCTAATTGATGTGGTGGATTCAACAACCAAATCAAGAATGATAAAGGATAAACAAAATAAGGATGAGCTTAAGGCTCAATTGGATCAATTACATTCATTTTCTTGAAGAGTGTTTCCTCTCTGAGATCACAACAGGTAACGGCCATTGAGACTCCTATTTTATTAAGTAAAAAGGAGGTAGATGATTTGGTGCAGGTAAGAGGCAAAGCGGAGATGGTGGACAGGTGGATGGACAAGTTGAATCAAGAGGTAGGTGAAGTTTTGGTTGAGGGTTTTGAGACCTACAAAGTCACTGAAGAGTTGATAAAACAAATGCATCAATACATTGAAGCATCAGAGAAACAAAAAGAGGAGTATAAAGAATACAATCAGAATTGGATAAAGATAATGCATTACCTTTAGCTACTCTTCTTGAATAGTCCATACTTGAGGAGGAGAATAAAGATTTTATTGGAAAAAATTCTCGTATACTCCGTTTTAGAACTGAATTCTTGTGTAAACATAAGGATGAGATTCAAGAGGCTGTTAATAATTTGGCTGAGCAATTGGAAGAGCTGGAAGCGGTCATTTTTTATTATTGTAGATGTAAATGCATTTACAAAAGAAGGCATGCCTTTTAGTCAAATAAAAGAGAAATGGGATGAAAGATTCAGAGGACTAATGCACAAAGGAGATGATGGCGGAGATTTGATGTTGGACCGGTTAATGGATGTCAAAGAAGAAATAAAAGCTGTTGGAAGAGAGTTGACAAATGTGAAAGGTATGAGGGAGTTTGTTGCAGCAGAATTGGATCAAATGAAATTTGAAGATAGCTGGGTTGATGGGCCAGAAATAGATACATTACAGAGAGTCTTCACCAGTTATGATGAGTTCATTGCAAATTCAGCCTCACATGCATAAATCTCCAGCATGCTTGTTTTCTTTCTTCTTCGCATGTTGCATGCAACACTGGCAGTTTTGGAACGCATGACTTCTTTTTCTGTTCTATTTTCTATTCTCTAGTTTAAACTAAATGTCTAATGTAAGAACTTAAGATCAAATTGATCTGAGTTTCCAAGAGACATTTAGTCCCTAAGAAGGTGGATGACCTAAAATAGAAGTAGAGTTTGAGTTTTTGTATATCTATAAATACCCTGTGGGTATCATATTGTAAAGGCCGACTAATTGAGAATAGGATTGGCTTACCTAAGATTAGGAGATAGAATTTTGTAGTGATTTACATAGATACATTGTACTTGATCGCTTTACAATTAATAGAATTACAGGGTTATGTAATATGATGTTAGCATTGAGTTGTTTTATTTGATAAGGTTGATAAGTTATAATCTATCTGAATGCCAGTGATTGTACTGAAGCATGATAGTTTCTTATGTAATGAAAGTCATTAGAAGAAACCAGATTTAAGGATTATCTTGTTAGATTATCATTGAATTGAAGTTATTAAAGTCTGTTGATCTATAATCTTGATGATGAATGAATGTGTGTTGCTTTGAAAATCCTTGAAATATTTGTGATGTGTAATTGTGAAGTTAATTAAGCACCTAAAATGTATGCAGTGGTATAGATTATGCTATAGATTGTGTCATCTTATGGTTTTCTTGATCTGATTGGAAGAACATTCATTATTTGAAGATATATGTCCGGATGCTAGATAAATTTGATTCATACTTCCTGGTTTACCCCTTTGATCTATCTTTTTCTTTTGTTTGAAACCCCTTTTATTTACAAGAACGGTTTGATGGAATGAGTCATCGCTTCAATCTTTTGTTACTAGCACAGGCCCCTTGAATATTACAGTTGCATGAACCGATTGAGTGACACCAGATTGTTGAGAACCAACTACCAGGACCTTGGGAGTTAGGCTACTACATGTCTTTCTTTTTCAAGAGAAATAGAGTAGAAATATTTTGTTTTAACGTTGTTTGTGCATTTTCACCATCAACAAAAATTGGCGCTAGAAGGAGGGCCTAAAAAGACAAGCTGGCTCACATAGTGTCTTTCTCACCAGAGAAATATGGAAGGATTTTGAGATCCTCTATTGACCCTGAACCTTTACAATAATTGCAAGCCCTGGTTAGACCAAGACCTCATGCTCGTAGGGTTTTGCTATGTACACTACCACCACCACTTACTCCACTTGGATTTCCACCAAATCCACCTACACCACCACCAGTTCTACTTACATCACCACCTCCAAATAGGCCTGTGTCACCACCACCAATTCGGCTTGTATCACCACCTATTCAACCAATCCCACCAATGGATTACTTTGTGAATAATCCCTCCCCATTAGGGACTATTCCTGGGGAATTCCATGATTTACCAAAGAACTCAGAAAGGTTCTGTCTGAAATACATGCATGGAGAATCGAGAAGTGCTGAGGAACATATACAAGCATTCAAATATGCTTGCACACGAGCTCAAGTTGCACATCAAGATGTGGTATGTAGATTTTTTCCCTACTGTTTAGGAGACATGGTATATAATTGGTATCTAAATCTACCCCAGGGATCTATTTTGGGTTGGACAGATTTAGAAAATGCTTTTATTAATCAATTCAGGGTTTATGTAGATCCTGCAATATTATATCACTAGTTTGCCACCATAAGAAAAGAACATCATGAACCATTGCCCTTGTTTAACACTAGGTTCCAAAGGATGTATTATAGGCTGCAAGAGCCTTACTTAGTGCTAGAGGGTATGGCCATACATGCATATTTGAGAGCTGTTGATCCGTTGATTGACCTGATTTTCCAAAGAACTTATCAACTTGCTGAGATTGACTCACTGTCCAAAATTTTAATTTGGATATCAAATTACAACAACAGATAAGTCTGCAATCTGGAGGTTTGGGAGCAACTCTACCTCCCATGAATTATTAGATGCCTAATCCACCGTTATACAACACTGTCCTAGGGATGTCTTATTCTCAATATGGACCTGCATCTGAGTTGTAAGCTCCACCCACTGTGCCCTTATTTGGCAATGGCATGCAAGATTCCTCAAAATCAACCTCAACAACAACAACCTCAAAATCAACCACAATAAGGGGGAGGATCAACCCATGTCCATTCCCCAGCCATAGTCCAAAATGTGCAGAATGAACAAACTGGTCAACTCACAAGTGAGGTAGAGACTCTTAAGAAGACGCTCTCTCAGATGTCAAATGACATGGCACAACTCAGGAAAAACCCTCCCCATAATCAAAACCAGAAATACAACAATCAGGGAGGGTATAACAATCAAGGTAATTACTCTAATCAGAACCAAAATCAGAACACCAATAGGAACTTCCAGGGTCAAAACTCCTCAAATCAAAATTATTAAAATTAGAATAGAGGATATAATCAAAGGTTCAATAACAACAACAATAATAGGCAGTGGAATACTAGACCTAACAACAGGGAAGTTCCCCATAATTATCAAACAGGCGAGGAAAGATCATATACTGCTAATGTTGCTGATTTGAATTTTATGACAAATTGGTGTAGGCTGCATGATAAAATGACACATTATGAGGTCAATTTCTCAGAAATGGAGAAAATTGTAAAAATTGCACAGGCTGATGCCCATCCTCTAGCAGGAAATTCCAATCAGGATAATGGGTTAGTCAGCACTGCCATGACTTATGAAACCATTGAAGAAAAATATCAATTCCTTATGTAAGGGGATAATGAGCTAGAAGAAGATGTTTATGATGCTCAAGCTTTTCAATCTAAGGGTGGTCACTTTCTAAGAAATTGAAATAAGGGGCCATTCACTACATCTGCACCCCCGAATAATATGGTTCCACCAAATCAAAATGCAGATAACAATCCACCTCCATCAAAGGGACCTTCTGATTCCCAAAATAGGGGTAATACACCTCCTTTTCCTAAGTATCAAGTTAGGAATGATTCAGAGTTTGATTTTGTTGTAGAATTACAAAGGTAGAAGACATCACTGTCTTTCTTTGATATCATGAAGTGGTGCCCATCTCAACGGGAGGTGGTATTAAAGGATTTGGAAGAGGCAGATCGCCTAAAAGGGAAAGGTAAGGTGACTCCAGCAAAAGAAACAAATGCAGCTATGTATAAAGGTAAGATCAGTACCCCACTTTTTCTGATAAGTTTGAGAATCTTTGGAAAGAACCTACACAATTGTTTATTAGATTCTGGAGCATCGAGAAATGTCATGCCTTTTTCGATTTGTAAGAAGTTAGGATTGAGTCCTATCCCAACCAATAAAAAAGTGATTCAGTTGGATAAAACTGAAGTCAATGTTGTGGGTGAATTGAAGAACATGCATGTGTAGGTTGGATCAGACCCAAGGATCTAGACCTATATAGATATCCAAGTAGCTGATATCCCAGAAACTTATGGTATGCTCCTAAGTCGAGAGCTGATGAAAAGTATAGGGGGATATCTGTCCTTGGATTTCTCACACATGTGGTTATCATGGAAAGGAGTTGCCATATAGATAAGGATTGAAAGTGAACCTAGGCTCAAACACATGATCACAAAATATGATGCTTCAAATGAAGTAGAATTTTTTGAGACTGAGATAGGTGTTTACAAATAAGAGAAAGTTCTTACTTTCTCTGTAGTTAGTCCTGATGATACATTACCCTTAGATCATAGTGACCCAATGATCCACATCAATCAGTAGGTTCTAATAAGGAAATTACAACAAGATAGGCTGGTTTTAGGAGCAGAAACTGATTTGAGTAGTTTGTTGCTTCCTAATTGGTGTAGGATTCACTATCATAATCATTAGGAGTTAACATGTCAGTCATGCCTAGGTATTCTAGGTCATATAGATCAGCCCCAACAAAAACGTCAGGAGGAATCTGAGACTCCCATCAATGAGTTCTCTTTCAAAGTTAAGGATGCTACTATTCTTACTCGGGTTAACCTTTCTCAGAAGGAAAATTCCTCATCTGTAGAACATACTCCAGTTTTATGTTCTAAAATTCAAGAAGAGATTAAGGTAACATAGTGCCTTTTCAATGCACCTGCTCTGGATGCTTTACCAATGCCAAAGGAGTTGATAAAAGATGAATTAGATGGTAAATCAACCCAAGAAATCATTCAGGAAGAAGTTGTTGAACAAATTGAAGATATAGGAAAATGTTTAATTGAGCCTCTCCCCAACACAAATTCTGACAAACACCAAAAGTCCGAGCCGCGACACATCTCAAGTGACAAATTCCCTGTTGCTTCTAAAAAGAAAGAACTCCCAGCCAAAGACCAGTTATGGACTCTTAAATTTGATGGTTCTAAATCTAAAGTAGGAAGTGGCGTAGGGATTGAACTAACCAATCCGAAAGGAAAGACTTATTTTGCTTCTTATAGATTGCAGTTTGGTTGCACTAACAATGTGGCTGAATATGAAGCACTTTCTCTTGGTCTTATGTTTGCTCATAAGAAAAAGGTTACTGATCTTACAGTGATGGGAGATTTTGAGGTGATTGTGAAATAGATACGTAGCCAATACACATGCCATAACAAAAGATTGGTTGCATACAAAAATAGGGTTTGGAATTTAATAGAAGATTTCGATGCCTTTGGGATTACTCTCATCCCAAGGGAAGCAAATAAAATTGTAGATGCTCTTGCTATTGCTGTTAGTATATTAGAGCCTATGCAAGATTCAAATCTTAAGAGGTTTTCAGTAGAGTTGATTTCAGTCCTAGCAATTCCTGATAATGTCAAACACTTTCAGGTATTTAATGATGATCAACATATATTGGCCTATTTGGCAAATTCTGTTGTTTTTGAAGGGCAGATAATTGATGATTCTGAGAGGGATCAGGGAGACTGGGATCCAAAAAATAATAGTCCAAAAGGGATATTGGATTTAAAGAGCAATAACATCCCCAAAGGGATGATAGCATTAGAAAGGATATTTGATTAAGATCCACAAGCTTATCAAAGAGTGCCTACAAAAAGTGAGGGAGGTAAGTATGAACAAGTTAATTTGACTCACTCCGGTCCAGAAAGGAATGTCCTTATTGGGAAGACTTGTCCTCAGGAAATCAAGGATGAGATAATTAAGGTCTTGAAGTAGAATATTGAAGCTATTGCCTGGAGCAATGATGACTTGAAAACTTTTGATACATCTGTGATCACACATACAATTCCTCTCAAGCCAGAAGCTAAGTCGTTTCGCCAAAAGCAACACCTGGTCAATGCATTAATTGAGCCTCTGATTTAGAAAGAAGTGCATAAACTTTTGGCTACAAGAATAATCTTTCCAGTTAGACATTCTACTTGGGTGGCTAATCTAGTTCCTGTAAGGAAGAAGAATGGTGAAATAAGGTTATGTGTGGATTTCAGGAATTTAAACAAGGCCTCTAAGAAGGACAACTATCCATTACTTTCCCTTGATGAAGTATTACAAAAGTTCAATGGATCTCAGATGATGTCTTTCTTGGATGGGTATTCAGGATACAATCAGGTCTTTGTAAGTCATGAGGATAGGATGAAGACTGCTTTTACTACAAAATGGGGGACATTTGCTTACAGAATGATGCCTTTTGGTCTCATTAATGTTGGTTCTACTTTTCAAAGGGAGATGGATGTAGCTTTCAAGGATTTGATAGGGAAATGTATAATCATCTATGTTGATGATTTGACCATCTTCTCTAAGAATAGAGAAGATCATGCTGCTGACTTGGAAAAGGTGCTAAAGAAATGTATAAGTTATGGTGTCTCCCTTAACCCAAAGAAATGTGTATTTAGAGTTTCTGAAGGAAAGATTTTAGGTCACATTATATCAGAGGAGGGAATATCCATAGATCCTGACAGAGTGGAGGCCATCTTGAAATTGACAAAGCCAGGAAGTAAGAAGGAAATGAGGTCTTTCTTTGGAAGAATCAATTTTGTTAGGAAATTTATAACAGGGTTTGCAGAGATTGTCAAACCACTTAATGAAATGATGAAGAAGGATGCAAAGATTGAATGGAGTGAAGAGGCTAAGTCTACCTTCCTACAGATTAAATAATCTATATCTGAGGCACCTGTTTTGACAAGTCCGGATTATCTAAAGCCCTTCTACATTTATTCTTTTGCTTCTGAGCATTCATGTGCAACAATTTTAACACAAAGAAGAGAAGAGAATGAGGAGAGACCGATTACTTTTATGATCTCTCCATTTAAAAATGCAGAAGTAAGATATTCATCATTAGAAAAATAAGCCTTTGCATTGGTACAAGTAGTAAAGAAGTTTAGGCATTACATAATCCGAAGTTAGGTAATGGCCATAGTCCCAGATCCAGCTATGAAGTCTCTCCTGATGCAAAGTGAATTAGGGGAAAGAAGAGGGAAATGGATGGCCATCTTGCAAGAATTTGACTTGGAGATTCACCCGATGAAACTGGTTTGAGGCCAAGGTTTTTCAAGGGCAATGGCTGAAGTAGACAGAAGTATAACTTGTCAATAGTACACCGTCCAATCATTCACAAAGGATCCCTAGTATATAGATTTAGTTTTCTTCCTCCTCAATAATAAATGTCCAGAGGGAATGAATGCTACTCAAAGGAGAGCATTAAGGATGAAGAGCTCCCATTACATGCTCAAAGGGGGATCAGTCTATAGGAAGATTTTTCAAGGAATTTATCTACGCTGTTTGGATCAACAAGAAGCTAAGCATGCCATAAGTGAATTTCATGGAAGACATGGAACAGGACATGGATCTGCTGATGCTTTGGCTCATCAAATTTTAAGATCAGGCTATTATTGGCCTTATGTGTTTAGAGATGCACATCAACACTGCAGGACTTGTCATGTTTGCCAAACCTCTACACCTAGAGAAAGAAATCCTGCAATTCCCCTACAACCAGTATATGAGGTAAGGCCATTCGCTCAATGGGCACTTGATTTTGTAGGTGTAATTAATCCAAATTCTTCTGCAGGGCATAAATTCATCTTGACTGCAACTGACTATTGCACACGCTGGACTAAGGCACAACCTTGCAAGAATAGTACCACAGAGGTGGTCATCAAGTTTCTAATTGAGAAAATCACAACTAGGTTTGGAGTTCCATTTGCTCTGGTATGTGATAATGGCCCTACTTTTTCTTCTGCTAAGTTTATTTCATGGGCTTATGAACATAAGATTGTGTTAAAATATTCTTCCAATTATTACCTTCAGGGGAATGGAGTGGCTGAGTCCACAAATAAGAACTTGTTGGAAGTTATAAAAAAGTTGCTAGAAAGAAACCCTAGGGACTGGCACACCCAGTTGAGATTTGCCTTATGGGAAGATTGAACCAGAATCAAAGCAGCCCTAGGGAGTTCACCTTTTAAGTTAGTCTATGGCCAAGATCCAATCTTCCCCATTCATTTGCAAATACCTGTTCTGAAGTTTATGCAGGAGTTTTATAACAAGGATGATAGGATTGAGGTTAGACTGCTTAATTTGTTAAATATGGAAGAACAAAGAGATGCTGCTTTGCAAAAATTCTCTAAACATCAGGCTGTTGTCAAACACTGGTTTGACAAAAGAGCCAAGATAAAAGCCTTTAGAATATTAGATCTTGTGTTATTATGGGATAAGGTTAGAGAAAAGAAGGGAGATCACCAGAAGTTTGATAGACTTTGGTTAGGTCCTTATTAAGTGGCTGAAATATTAGGCGAGAATGCTTTTCGTTTGAGTACCTTAATAGGAGAGCCTGTTCCATTACTAGTTAATGGTCAGTTTCTCAAGCACTATTTTGGTGCATAGAAGGTCTGATATTTTGGAAAAGAATGTATTATACTGTATCATATGTAATTAAGTCTCTATTTAGTTAGGTTTTCTTATCATTGTTGTTTTGTTTTGTTTCTTGGTTTTGTTTGTTTTGTGTTTTGTTGTGTTTTGTTTTGTTGGGGATTGTTCTTTTGTCCATCTCAAGACTTGGGGTTGTTATTTAAAGTATACTATTGGTACTAGGAGAGAAATTAGTTTAGGTATTTTCATCGTCATCATTGAAAAGGATGTCGTTCTAAAACTTATGTCTTATGATCATTCTAGTTTGGGTTTGAGAAGTTATTTAAAGATAAGAAGATACTTTGTGAATATCTCATGAATTGTCATAAAAAATCTGCATGAGTAGGTGCCTATCTATTTTAGAATGACTCTACCTTTGATTCAAATGAAAAATCTGATTCCAAGACTATAATGAAATCCATTGTAGTTCTCAACCTACATTTTAGATTCATTGAATCTGAGTATTGAAAAAGATGCATAAAAGAATTTCCACAAGTGAAGTAAAAAAAAAAGAGAAGGAAAAGAAAGAAAGAAAAGGAAAGCTCAATATCAAGTGGGTAATCAAGTATCTCTATCGGGGCTATGGAAGCATGGCTGGCAGTAGAGCAATGCTTTGTGAGAACTAGAGGCATCTTCGTCGGGGCTATGGATGCCTATCTGGCAGTGGAGCAATACCCAGGATTTTACTACATGATAGTTAAAAGACTCAACTCAGGTAGCTTGAATTTTAGGTATGGTGGTTCAAAGAGTAGAGAAAGTATCTATGAAGAATGATGCACAATATAAGCACACACTCAGATTCATAAAGAACTCATGAGCACATACGTCTGAGATTCCAGCTCAAACTTATCCTAAGTATATCTGATCTTATTCAAGTTGAAGTGTTTATAAGTCAAGTAGTTTTTAGGTGACTGAAATTTTCTTTGGCGTATCTTGAAAATGGGTAAACCATTTTCCTAGCCGAGTCGCCATTTTTTATGCCTTGCATAACCACCCCATCTTTTTGCCTTGGTCAAAATGGGTTCCCCTTGTTGTTCTTTATCCTTAGTTGTTTTTCAAATAAAGTTTGGAGTCGTTTGCTTCCAACACTTTGTTTATTTTGGTTTATTCTGTCGGAAGCGGAACCGGAACTGAATCAGGTTCTGAAAGTTCAATTGAAACTTGTTTTTGATTCCCATACCGATGGTCTTTTTTTTTGGCCTTTTTTTTTGTCTTTAGTGGACCCGGAGCCAGAGTGGATGTTAAGTTGGTCTTTATTGAAAATTGCAAAAATCATAATCAATTCTGCCCCCGCCTCTGCTATTTTGACTTTAGGTTTTAGTCTAGGTCTTTGTGTTTAGTTTTATTATGTTGGTCTTTTGCTTTACTTTTTGTGTTTGGTTTTGTTTTCTGTTTAGTTGGTGGACCCAGAACCGAAACGAGAGCAAAGTTAGGAAATTTCTTAAGTTTCTGAATTAGTTTCCATTCCGATTCTGCCCCTGCCGCTTTTGGGTCGTTGACTTTTTGACTGAAGTCGCACTGTAATGAACTGTGGGTTCTCTTCTAGTTTCGGTTCCGCCTTAACTGCGTTTAATGCATTAATGACAGTTGCTCGTGTAGGTAGAAATATTCATTTTTACCTTCATTAAGGGTTAAATGAATCATTATTATCATTGTTAAGAGATTAAAGAGCACGAAGGAGCAATGATGGAGTTCGTTTGAGCCAATCGATTGAAGGAGGAGAAGATTATTGCTTGCGAATTAGTTTAGAACGTTAGTTGGGTTTTGTTGTGTTCAAGGTAGGGTTTCTTATCATTGTTGTTCTTCATTTATTTACTGTTACATTTTTTTTATATTTTTCCCATGCTTGGAATCATGTCGTTTTTAACGAATTTATGGTTTTGGTGTGCTTGTTTGAGTGGGTTCTTGCTTTATTTTGTTTGTTTGGTTGATTCCTCATTTTTTTTTGCTTTTTATTTTTAATTCTTTTTGTTTTAGGGCGCGATCGCTTTCACGATTTAGTCGTGATCACGTCGGGCCATTTTGATTTACAGTAGCATTGGTTAAAATTAGGGATCTACAGTGAGGTAGATTAAATTCATGTTTTTACAGTGAGTTAGGGTTAGTTGAATCTTGTTTTTACTTAGGGTTTTGTCGCACGTTGAATTTGGTAAAATGGAAAGGTTTAAAATTTGTGCCCTAGTTTTATCGTGTTTGTTGGATTAGGGTTTCAAATGTTTCTGTGATCACATCTAAATGATTAAAATATGATGCCCTAAAAAAATGACAATATATACAGTCGTTCCCCATGGTCATATGAGTATAGTCTTATTAAAGCCTCTTTTCATTTAATATGACCTTGGTTTTAATCACTGAGTTGTGTGTTAAATCGATAAAGTCTTTGATGACATCATGGTCAACCTGGATGGAAGCGGAATCGGAATCGATTTTGAACTTGAAAAATTGGTTTTCCAAAAGGTATCGATTCCATTTCCATCTCATCTTCGGCTCCGCATATAATGAGAAGTCTTCTTTCAAAATAACGATAACCTGGATGGAAGCGGAGGCAGAATGGAAATAGAATATGAAAATATAGAAAATTTGAAGAAGAACCAAGTCCGTTTTTCATTTCGATCCCAGTTCCAATCACCTTCCCGATTCCAACTCTGATGCCCGTTCATTGTTAGTGAAATATCTATAGCGGTTTTGGCTCTGAGTCTGACAGTGTTGTTTAAAAGAGACTGTTTTAGACTATGTTTCTGCCTGGTTCCGCCTCTGGTGCATATATGAAAGGTATGGTTTTAAAGCATGTTTTGTGATAATATTTAAAGATCTAATTAGAGGTTTTGCTTGCAGGAAAGTTGAAGGATGTCAAGAACATCAGGGGAAGCTACTCAAAGGAATCGGCCTACAGGGACATCAAAGGCAACACCTAAACCAAAGAAAGTCAAGCCTGAACAACTACCTTATACCTTGAGGTATAATCATAAGAGTCTAGTTATCAAAGTCAACAAAGTGGAATCTGACTGGTCAGACATCATTGACACAAACTTGGGCCAGTACAACTTTGAGGAGGCATATGTTGAAACATTCACTAAGGATGCAACACCTAGAATGAAGAAGATTGTTAAGTCTGGATTGGCTCATATAACTTTGTTTCCTTTGTCAGTTCAATGTCTAGAATTGATCTTAACTACAGCTAGTGCCTATAATCCTGCTACAAGACTATGCATGGATTCACAAAACAATGTGATCATTGATCTTACTCCTCAAGCATTTCAACATATATTTAATGTCCCAGATCCTAAGAATTTGGTGCAGTTGGATGAGGCAAAGGGTTTGGAGAAATATATTGAGTATAAGGACTCCAATAAGTCTCATTTAAACAAAAAGTGGTTGAGCAAAGAAAATAAGTCTTTAAGGAAGCTTGCAAACCAGCCAAAGAGGGCAGATTTCTATAAGGAGGTATCAGATCTGATCATGATGCTGTCTAGGGCCTTTGGAAGAGAGATACATTTTGGTTCAGGGAGTGGATGTTTCCTTTCATCCAGAATATCTTAAATGGAGCTCAATAGTTTGATTGTCCAATGATTGTGTCAACTTTTGTTCATGATCAAGTGACTAGTGTTAGGCAGACTAAGTTGTGTATGCAGCAACAAGGTTGGGTATTTTCCCAGGTTTGAAAAAGGTGGTCATAATGGGAGCCTTGGATGGACAGAAGAGAGTATGGGAGCATTATGACCAGTTATCTCTTGAGGTTGCTGAGACTCATTTCAGAAGAGTCAATGATGCATTTTTATATGTGGTCATCAATCAATTGAATGGGGATGCAGGGTACTGGTTAAGTTAGGAAGCCATGGCATTCATTGCTGAATAGGGGTGTTGGTACATTCAATACCCCAAGTTCACATATTTAAGGTTAGCCAGTTTTGAAGGCCATCCACATTTGCTTCCAAGGTGTTGCAATAACAGGATAGTGCTAATGGAGTTTGTATATCAGACTCTTGGAGTTAATGCTCGGTTTGGAATAAAGCATAAAATGGGATGTCACATGTTCCCCATGAAGTTGAGTGAGTATGACTGTCAACACTTGGTAGGAGCAAAGGTGGTTTGTAATGAGTTGATACAGTTGAAACTGGGATTATACACTGCTCGTAAGTATTTTGATCCGAAGGGTAAGATGCATGCTTTGTTGCCTTCGGTGTTTGTCAAACATTTCAATTTGTTAGAAGACTTCTAGAATGACCGACAAGATGAGTATGATCTAAGAAAGAAGAATTATGAAAGATTGTCTATCTCACTCATGTCAGAGCTTGGTGTTAAAGATAATATTCCTGACACATTGGTGGATGATGGAATTGTATTGGATCCATCCTATGAGGCTTTGAACATAGGCACCAAGAATCTTGATCCAATTGACTGGGACAGTGAAGAAACCATTGATATTAAGCGGATCGGAAGGACGGTGTTGGATAGGAGTGTGCAATGGTTGGTGCTAAGAACCTAGACTCCTCAAGAACCAGCCCCTAAAAAGGGTAAGGGATATACAAAAGGATCAAAAGGAAGACACCTCCTAAAGAGCCTTTGAAGTTCTTTCCTCCAGATATTGATGAGATAGAACTTGAAGCATCAGGAGATGAAGAGGAAACACAAGAAGGGGATGTTCCAGTAGGATCTGTTGTTTCAACACCTACATTAGGTGAGTCTTCCACACAAATCCCACTTAGAAAACAACAGAGAGGAGAAGTCCAAGAGGGAGCTCTTCATAGCAGGCTGAAACTGCCAAGGGAAAAGAAGTGGAAAGGGAGATTCATGAGGTTGGAACGGATTCAGATGAAACTGAGTTAGAGAAAGATATGCAAGAAAACATGCCTCTAGAGGAGGATATTGAGCATATTTTGACACAAGAAGATCAATGGAAGCTATTTGAGGATGCAAAAAGAGATTCTGATGCAAGGGTTGTAGCGGAGAAACAAAAGGAAACTGATGCTAAGGTACAAGTTGATTCTATACTTCACTAGCAACAATTAAAAACTAGACAATGTAAAGCTACGGAAGCAGCTGATGGAGTAGAGAAACAAAGAAGACAACAAGAACATGAACTCAAGGTCAAAGAAGAAAATGACAAGTTAGAATTAATACAAAATATTCATGACCTTGAAGAAGAGAAGGCAAGGAACCAGAGAGAAAAGGAAGTTTTGATTGCCAAGTTAAAACTTGCAGAGGAAGCTCGCCAAAAAGAGGAAGGAGCAGAAAAGTTAAGGAAAAGGAGGCTGAAGAGCTGATTAAGAAACAAGAAGAAGAAGAAGCAAAGGAAGAAAAGCTTAAAGCTTTAGAGGTGAAAAGATTAGAAAAGGAAAGGCTAGAGGCTTTGGAAAAAGAGAAATTAGAAAGGGAAGCTCTAGAAAGAGAAAGAATAGAGAAGGAAAAATTAGAAAAAGAAAGGTTGGAAAAGGAAAAAGTGGAGAGAGATCGGTTGGAAGAAGAGAGGTTGAGGAAAGAAGAGGAAGACAAGAAAATACAAGAACAAAAGGATAGGGAAGAGGTTGAAAGGCTTGTGCAGATGCATATAGTGCAAGAGCAACAAGAGAAATCGAGGGTTGACTCTCAACCTCAAGTGAGTATCCAACCACCTTCTACCATTGTTTCCTCTTCCTCTATGATGACAACTGCTCCAAGTGCTCCCATTTGGTTAAAACTAGACCTGCAGAAGAAGTCAGTAACACCTTCACAACCTCTTAATTGGGAGGATATGATGAAGGATATTGAACGAGAGAGGCCTAAGAAGAAGGCCAAAATTCTACACTCTACCCGGCTCACGAATAAAGGAGAGATTATTGTTGAATGTGCCATGCCAATGACAGAAAAGGAGGTAGGGGACATGCAGCTAACAGATTATCAGTTGAGTACTGTTAACTTGGGAAGGCCCACTAGGAATCAACAGATGAACCTAATTGATGTGGTGGCTTCAACAACCAAATCAAGAATGATAAAGGATAAACAAAAGAAGGATGAGCTTAAGGCTCAATTGGATCAATTACATTCATTCTTGAAGAGTGTTTCCTCTCTGAGATCACAATAGGTAACGGCCATTGAGACTCCTATTTTATTAAGTAAAAAGGAGGTAGATGATTTGGTGCAGGTAAGAGGCAAAGCGGAGATGGTGGACAGGTGGATGGACAAGTTGAATCAAGAGGTAGGCGAAGTTTTGGTTGAGGGTTTTGAGACCTACAAAGGCACTGAAGAGTTGATAAAACAAATGCATCAATACATTGAAGCATCAGAGAAACAAGAAGAGGAATATAAATAATACAATTAGAAATTGGAGAAAGTTAATGCATTACCTTTAGCTACTCTTCTTGAACAGTCCATACTTGAGGAGGAGAATAAAAATTTTATTGGAAAAACTTCTCGTATACTCAATTTTAGAAATGAATTCTTGTGTAAACATAAGGATGAGATTCAAGAGGCTGTTAATAATTTGACTGAGCAATTGGAAGAGTTGGAAGCGGTCATTTCTATTATTGTAGATGTAAATTAATTTACAAAAGAAGGCATGCCTTTGAGTCAAAGAAAAGAGAAATGGGATGAAAGATTCAGAGGACTAATGCAGAAAGGAGATGATGGTGGAGATTTGATGCTGGTTCGGTTAATGGATGTCAAAGAAGAAATAAAAGTTGTTGGAAGAGAGTTGACAAAGGTGAAAGGTATGAGGGATTTTGCTGCAGCAGAATTGGATTGAATGAAATTTGAAGATAGTTGGGTTGATGGGCCAGAAATAGATACATTACAGCAAGTCTTCACCAGTTATGATGAGTTCATTGTAGATCCAGCCTCACATGCATAAATCTCCAACATGCATGTTTTCTTGCTTCTTTGCATGTTGCATGTAGTACTGGAAATTTTGGAACGCATGACTTCTTTTTCTATTTTATTTTCTATTCTCTAGTTTAAACTGAATGTCTAATGTAAGAACTTAAGATCAAATTGATCTAATTTTCCAAGAGAAATTTAGTCCCTAAAAAGGTGGATGACCTAAAATAGAAGTAGAGTTCTAGTTTTTGTATATCTATAAATACCCTGTGGGTATCATATTGTAAAGGTTGGCTAATTGAGAATGGTATTGGCTTACCTAAGATTAGGAGATAGAATTTTGTAGTGATTTACAAAGATACATTGTACTTGATCATTTTACAATTAATAAAATTACAGGGTTACGCAATATGATGTTAGCATTGAGTTGTTTTATTTGATAAGGTTGATAATTTATAATCTATTTGAATGCCAGTGATTGTGCTGAAGCATGCTAGTTTCTTATGTGATGAAAGTCATTAGAAGAAACCAGATTTAAGATTTAAGGATTATCTTGTTAGATTATCATTGAATTGAAGTTATTAAAGTCTGTTGATCTATAATCTTGATGATGAATGAATGTGTGTTGCTTTGAAATGTCCTTGAAATATTTGTGATGTGTAATTGTGAAGTTAATTAAGCACCTAAAATGTATGCAGTGGTATAGATTATGCTATAGATTGTGTCATCTTATGGTTTTCTTGATCTGATTGGAAGAACATTCATTATTTGAAGATATATGTCCGGATGCTAGATAAATTTGATTCATACTTCCTAGTTTACCCCTTTGATCTATCTTTTTCTTTTGTTTGAAACCCCCTTTATTTACAAGAACGGTTTGATGGAATGAGTCATCGCTTCAATCTTTTGTTACCAGCACAGGCCCCTTGAATATTACAGTTGCATGAACTGATTGAGTGACACCAGACAGTTGAGAACCAACTACCAGGACCTTGGGAGTTAGGCTACTACATGTTGTCTTTGTTTTTCAGGAGAAATAGAGTAGAAATATTCTGTTTTAACGTTGTTTGTGTCATTTTCACCATCAACAAGTCTTCTTATTCAAACCTTTGTAGTCAATACACATTTGCAAAGTGTCATCTTTTTTCTTCACCAAGACAACGAAAGACATGAAGAGACTTTTACTTGGTCAAATATGACCCATCTCCAGGAGTTCATTTATCGTCTTCTTGATCTCATACTTCAGCCTCTTAGGATGCCTGTAGGGAGTAATAATGACTAACTTATCACCATCCTCAAGCTCTATAATGTGCTCAGGCTCTCTATTAGGTGGTCTTCCATGAGGTAAACTCTCAAACACCTTATTGTGTTTGTCTCTCAATGTTTGTATGTTGGGTGTATACTCATGCTTCTGCTTCTCAACTTGTAATGACAAGGTATAACACTCTGCAACCCACTCGACTTGATCATGCATGGTCAATCTCTCCATTCTCCAAAGTGAGATAACTTTAAGACTCCCATCTGACATACCCCTCAACACATGATTCTTTCCATTGGCTTCAAATTTCATCTCCATAACTCACAAGTTGAGGATAATCTCCCCAATAACATGAAGCCACTTCATGTCGAGTACAACATCCAACTCTTCCATGCCAACCACATAAAAATATTCCCGGAACTCATATTCGTTCAGCTGCAATGTGATATTTGGAATCATTCAGTTACAACTAGGTGTATATCCATCAACTACTCTCACCTTGAATTTCTCAAACTTTTCAGTCTTGATTCCAATCTTAGCAACTAAGCCCCCATCTATGCAATTATGAGCTGCTCATATATTAAGAAAGTTAATCACACCCTGCCCACTCAAGACTACTCTAATCCTAAAGGATCCTTCTCTTTGAATGCTCAGGAGTTGAGTTTTAGGTGAAACTTCTTCCCTTCCATTTTACGACCCTTCTAAGGCACTATCTTCATAATTCCCTTCTTGATCAACTTGTTGTTTTGAATTTTCACAATTTGATTCATCTACATAAAATTAATCCAACCGATTCATTTTACCCTTGAGAGGACACATGTGATCCTTTTCCCACAACCCTTTGCAGGTGAAACATAACTTTTTCCTTCTCAAGTCTTGGAGGGAATCATCACTCGATTTTTAAAAAGGTTCTAAGATACCCTCACTAAAAAACACTACTAACCTTCTCTTTGATATACTAGTGACCATCACTAATACCCGTTAGAACTCTTAGGCCTCTAGTGACCCAACTTGCTTTTAAGTTGTGCAAGTTCTCGAAAGAAGACCTTTGGATCTCACCTGTCAAATTGTTTGATGAGTTTATTAGTGAAATCATCATAATATATGATTGATCCATGTCCCAAAGTCACCAATCTATGGTACCACCAATCGTGAGCTATTCCATCTATATGTAGTGTGACGAACTTGATTGCCTCTTCCTCAGGCATGGGTATCAGGGTGAGGAAGTTATCTAACTTCTGAACCCAACCACATGTGGTACAACAATGGCCTCCATCAAAATGCTCTAATGTAATTTTTCTCACTACCTATTGGAGATCATTGGTACCCTATGGTTCTCTAGTCTCTAGTCTGCCAACTATCATTTCCCTCTATCTCCTCTGGTTCAAGAACTGGAAATGTCAACATGTTCCTGATATTGAGAGGAAGTAAATTATATTTTGCATGACTGGCCCTAACCTCATCGACCATGTTTGTTGGCTGCTCAAGAGGTCATTCCTAATGATTAGGGGTCTCAACCCTATGTGTAAAGGTAGGTTGCAAGGTCCTAGATGTGGTATTGAGTGAAATCCTTGGCCTATCCCCAGGCCGTGCATTAGAACTACTAAAATTATCATGTTGTCCTGTATGACCACGAGTAGGAACCTAGTTCATCTTGTGCAAGAACTCAACCAACATATCCATCATAGTATAAGATTTATGCTCTCTCCTAGCATCTGGGATAATGGAACTAGCATTCCCTTTGTCTCTTTCTACCATTGCACCTGCAATAATTTAACTGTCATTGGATAGAATCCTTGGTATCTCTAGAGAATTATAAATACCTAAAACCCTTGAGATAGTTTCACCCTCTGGCACTTGCGGAGGTTGCCATGACCGTGAACCCCTATGATAAGTCTATTCTTTCTCACTCATGAATTAACCACACAAGATGGCAGGATATTTTATGCTCTGATACCATTGTGATGTCCCCTTAGGGTTTCAAAACTAACTTTTGAGTTTTCTATTAAATTCTATTTTTTTGTTTTTTTGGTGTTAGCGATTGTGAAAATTTTCAAGAAATTTCATAAAACAATAACGAAAGGGAAATTACGTAAATAATTGAAAACCTAGTAATCTTTATTTATTTAGAACATAATTAGAGCATACCCATAAGCTAGAATGCAACAGTTTGGAACATGGGATTTTACACGGCTGTCATGACAATCAGATGCAAGGACGCCATGCTTCAATTTGTTCATTTGTTCATTTATGTTTTGATGTTGATGGGTTGAATGTTGCTAGATGCCACAAGACAAGGAATTTTCAACCTCTAACACAAATCGTTTTGCCTCCAATCTCCCATGTGCTTCTATGTCTGGCTTGTATGACCTTCTAAGCACCCACATGCCAAATTAAATGCTTTTTTCATTGTTTAAAAAAGTTGTTTTCCTTTGCAAATTTGGACACCTTGGCTTGGAGAGGAACCATTGTTAATTATAAAATCAAACCCTCTCCTTGTTTCTCTTGAATGGCACAACTTGCTACAATACTGAGAATGGCTTCTATTTTATTCAAACTTGCTGGTGTAAATTGTAAATGTTGAAAGAAACTGCTAAGTAAATTTGTGAGATGCTCTGATAATGACCTTTGATGGAGACCATTCAATCTAGAACCTTTGGAAAGTCTTTCACACTCGTAGATTTTCTCTTAATCAAGGGTTTTCATCCTCTGATCAATTGAAGCTTCAAACCTGTAAACCTATTGCTCAACTATTGTTTTGTAAATAATATCTTGGATGATGAAAACAATGTTCTTTCGTCTCCTTATACCTTCTCCAAATCCATGCCCAAGATTAGGGTTTTTTATTCAACAATAAAATATTAATATCTTTCCAACTCAAAATCCCATGCCAACTTTCCTTTGCATAATATTTTAATATTTTATCTTTGCCTTGAAAAGTGCCCCCTTCACTTAAATATTCATAAAGTGACTAAAAAATATAGTCTTTTAATAAAGTCACTTTATTAATTTATTTAACGACCAAGTTATAAAGTACTTTATCAAAGTAACTTTATAACATTAAATTAATAAGTCACTTTAATAATGAATATCTTTAAAGTAATGTGACTTATTAATTCAATAACTCCTAGCAAAAGTCTAACAATAATCTCCCGAGAGTGTCCTGTCACCATTACCAACTTCAGGTATGCCATCGCAGAGCCTGAGATTACTTACTATAAATAGCAATTATCAATTGTGAACTCTTGAAATGCCTTCGAACAACCAACTAAATGCTATAAAACTAAGCTGAATAAGCTAAATAAAACATCATGCCTACTGAAGAGCCTGAATCTCCCCAATGGGTTTCCTAAACATCTCGCTAGCCTATGAGAACCTTAGTCATAGGCAAACCCCAAAACCCCAAACCACTAGCTAGAAAGGGGACATTACATCTTCCTTAGTCACTATACCGATATTTTCTTGTCACCCATTTGAAACACACTCTACAAGGTCAGAATGTTTGTTGGCGGAATATTTTTTGGCTTTGGCTTTATCAGCGGATTGGTCGCCCATCAACAAGATGCAATGCTATGCCTCACCGATGTGTCAATGCTTTGCATCAACGACTGCTATCAGATTCATCTGACAATGGTGACCACATTCCACAACATCCTAAAGTAGGTACAACTGAAAACCTTTTCACTAATTGGAATTGCATGTGCGCATGACGTGTGGTAGCTTGTCAAAGAGGTGAGTGCAACGAAGATAAAGAGGGCCCCGAGCTACTTTATGCAAAGGGTTGTCCAACCGTGGACACTTTTCTGCACCTCAGGAGTTCGCTGGGGAATCTAGCGGATGCCGCTAGAGATTCCTTGAAGGGGAACCAACGACTTCCACATAGGCCAAGCGAAGAGCACGAGCGATGGACATGTGGCAGCCTTAGAAGTTCTTGGGTGGGCTCATGGGAATCTTGGCGATTCCCTCCTCGATGCCCCAAAACTTCTTGAGTGGTGGAAACGTGGCTTGTGGGACTTGATAGAGTTGGCGGTCTTTGTTTTGGCAATTAGACTAAGTATCAGTGACCAAAGGATCAAGCTGACCAAATGAGAACACCGCGGTAAAGCGATAAGGGCATAAAATCATCAAGCCTCTCTTAGAGGTCCAAGCAAATAAATTGAGGCACATTTTCGAACACATTTCTATTACCGATTGTTGAGGTCACATTGACTTAGGAAATGTTTCAAACTGTTATGATTTGTCTTTACTAAAAAATTTCCGCCCACCAAATACTATCTGAATTTAGCCAAGGAATGCATGATGGCTAACATTTCCTTATCGTAAATGTTGTAACCCCTCTTAGGACCCCAGATTTTCCTACTCTCAAAGGGGATGGGATGCTTATCCTACAGAAAGACAACACCAATTCCTTCTCTCGAGGCATCACACTATAGCTCAAAATATCATGTGAAATTTGGAATAATGAGTATTGGATACGAGCTCATCAACTGTTTGAAATTCTCAAAACATTGTTGTGCTTCTAGAGTCCGAACAAATTCCCCCTTCTATGTCAAATCTGTAAGTGGAGCTGCTTGTTGTGAAAAAACCTTGATAAAGTGATGATAGAAACTACACAACCCAAAGAATCCATTATGTTGCATGAGATTTGTGGGAGGAGGCCAATCAACTATAGTCTTAACCTTCTTAGGATCCATCTTGACTCCCTCGGCACTGATGGTATACCCCAAGTATAATAACTCTCTCATACTAAAGTCACATTTTGATTCCTTGGTGAATAGAGATTCACTCTCCAATGTGCCCAACATTGAATCCAAATGTGCTAGATGATCAAACCAAGTCTTATTGAAGAATAGTATATCATCAAAGAAGATGAGGACTGTCTTCCTCAACTGATCTCTGAAGACCCTATTCATATAGGATTGAAAGGTGGATAGAGCATTGGTTAGGCCGAAAGTCATAACTAGAAACTCATGGTGACCATAATGGCAACAAAATGTCATATTCTCCACATCCTCCTCTCACCTGAATCAGTTATTGCTAGATCAAAGATCTATCTTGGAAAAGAAACATACTTCATTCAACTCATCAATCAACTCATCAATTCACATAATTGGGTACCTGTTCTTAAGAGTCTTCTTATTCAATACTTTGTAGTCAATACACATTTGCAAAGTGCCATATTTTTTCTTCACCAAGACAACGAAAGACATGGAGGGACTTTTACTTGGTCAAATATGACCCATCTCCAGGAGTTCATTTATCATCTTCTCGATCTCATCCTTCAACCTCTTAGGATGCCTGTAGGGAGTAATAATGACTAACTTAGCACCATCCTCAAGCTCTATAATGTGCTCAGGCCCTCTATCAGGTGGTCTCCCATGAGGTAAACTCTCAAACACCTTATTGTGTTTGTATCTCAATGTCTGTATGTTGCGTGTATACTCATGCTTCTGCTTCTCAACTTGTGACGACGAGGTATAACACTCTGCAACCCACTCGACTTGATCATGCCTGATCAATCTCTCCATTCTTTGGAGTGAGATAACTCTAAGAATCCCATCTGACATACCTCTCAACACATGCTTCTTTCCATTGGCTTCAAATTTCATCTCCATAACTCACAAGTTGAGGGTAAACTCCCCAATAGCTTGAAGCCACTTCATGTTGAGTACGAAATCCAACTCTCCCATGCCAACCACATAATAATATTCTTGGAACTCATGTTCATTCAACTGCAATGTGAGATTCGAAATCATTCGGTTACAACTAAGTGTAAATCCATCAACTACTCTCACCTTGAATTTCTAAAACTATTCGGTCTTGATTCCACACTTAGCAACCAATCTCTCATCTATGCAATTATGAGTTGCTCCTATATTAAGCAAGGTAATCTCACCCTGCCCACTCAAGACTATTCTAATCCTAAAGGATCCTTCTCTCTGAATGCTCAAGAGTTGACTTGTAGGTGAAACTTCTTCCCTTCCATTTTACGACCCTTCTAAGGCACTATCTTCATCATTCCCTTCTTGATCAACTTGTTGTTTTGAATTTTCACAATTTGATTCGTCTACATAAAAGTAATCCAACTGATTCATTTTACCCTTGAGAGGACACACGTGACCCTTTTCCCATAACTCTTTGCAAGTGAAACATAAATTTTTCTTTCTCAAGTCTTGGAGGGAACCATCACTCAGTTTTTGGAAAGGTTTTCTTGCTAGTTTGAAAATTTATTTGGTGCTTTATCCCTTGAGGAAGAGAATGATTTTTTGCAAAAACTTTCTTTTTGGGGAAGCAAGCTCCATATCTCTTGCCTTCTTCATGGAATCCTATAAAGAAGGTGGATCAAAGGCTTTGATCTATCCACGTAAGGATTCTAAGAGACCCTCACTGAAAAACACTACTAACCTTCTCTTTGATATACTAGTGGCCATCACTAATATCTGTTAGAACTCTTAGGCCTCTAGTGACCCAACTTGCTTTTAAGTTGTGCAAGTTCTCGAAAGAAGACCTTTGGATCTCTCCTGTCAAATCGTTTGATGAGTTTATTAGTGAAATTGTCATAAGATATGATTGATCCGTGTCCCAAAGTCACCAATCTGTGGTACCACCACTCGTGAGCTATTCCATCTATATGTAGTGTGATGAGCTTGATTGCCTCTTCCTCAGGCATGGGTATTAGGGTGAGGAAGTTATCTAACTTCTGAACCCAACCGCATGTGGTACAAAAATGGCCTCCATCAAAATGCTCCAATGTAATTTTTCTCACTGCCTATTGGAGATCATTGGTACCCTATGGTTCTCTAGTCTCTAGTCTACCAACTGTCATTTCCCTCTATCTCCTCTAGTTTAAGAACTGGAAATGTCAACATGTTCCTGATATTGAGAGGAAGTAAATTATATTCTGCATGATTGGCCCTAACCTCATCGACCATGTTTGTTGGCTGCTCAAGAGGTCATTCCTAATGAATAGAGGTCTCAACCCTATGTGTAAAGGTAGGTTGCAAGGGCCTAGATGTGGTATTGAGTGAAATCCTTGGCCTATCCCCAGGTTGTGCATTAGAACTACTAGAATTATAATGTTGTCCTGTATGACCAGGAGTGGGAACCTAGTTCATCTTGTGCAAGAATTCAACCAGCATATCCATCATAGTATCAAATTTATGCTCTCTCCTGGAATTTGGGCTAATGGAACTAACATTCCCTTTGTCTCTTTCTACCATTGCACCTGCAATAATTTCATTGTCACTTAATAGAATCCTTGGTATCTCTAGAGAATTATGGATACCTAAAACCCCTGAGATAGTTTCACCCTCTGGCACTTGCGGAGGTTGCCACAACTGTGAACCCCTATGATAATTCTATTCTTTCTCACTCATGAATTAACCACACAAGATGGTAGGATATTTTATGCTCTGATACCACTATGATGTCCCCTTAGGGTTTCAAAACTGACTTTTGAGTTTTATGTTAAATTCTATTTTTTTTGTTTTTTTGGTGTTAGTGACACTATTGAAATTTTCAATAAATTGCATAAAACAATAAGGAAAGGGAAATTACGTAAATAATTGAAAACCTAGTAATCTTTATTTATTTAGAACATAATTAGAACATACCCATAAGCTAGAAAGCAACAGTTTGGAACTTGGGCTTTTACACGACAATCATGACAATCAGATGCAAGGACGCCATGCTTCAATTTGCTCATTTTTCATCTATGTTTTGATGTTGATGGGCTAAATATTGCTAGATGCCACAAGACAAGGAATTTTCAACCTCTAACACAAATTGTTTTGCCTCCAATCTCCCATGTGCTTCTATGTCTGGCTTGTATGACCTTCTAAGCACCCACATGCCAAATTAAATGCTTTTTTCATTGTTTAAAAACCTTGTTTTTATTTGAAAATTTGGACACCTTGGCTTGGAGAGGAACCATTGTTAATTATAAACTCAAACCCTCTCCTTGTGTCTCTTGAATGGTACAAGTTGTTGCAATACTGAGAATGGCTTCTATTTTATTCAAACTTGTTGATGTAAATTGTAAATGTTGAAAGAAACTGCTAAGTAAATTTGTGAGATGCTTTGATAATGACCTTTGATGGAGACCATTCAATCTAGAACCTTTGGATAGTCTTTCACGCTAGTAGATTTTCTCCTAATCGAGGGTTTTCATCCTCTGATCAGCTTGAAGCTTCAAACCTGTAAACCTATTGCTCAACTATTGTTTTGTAAATAATATCTTGGATGATGAAAACAATGTTCTTGTCTCCTTATACCTTCTCTAAATCCACGCCCAAGATTAGGGTTTTTTTTTTCACCAATAAAATATTAATATCTTTCCATCTCAAAATCCCACACCAACTTTCCTTTGCATAATATTTTAATATTTTATCTTTGCCTTGAAAAGTGCCCCCTTCACTTAAATATTCATAAAGTGACTAAAAAATGCATTCTTTTAATAAAGTCACTTTATTACTTTATTTAACGACCAAGTTATAAAGTACTTTATAAAAGTAACTTTATAACATTAAATTAATAAGTCACTTTAATAATAGAATATCATTAAAGTAATGTGATTTATTAGTTCAATAACTCCTAGCAAAATTCTAACAATAATCTCTCGAGAGTGTCCTGTCACCATTACCAACTGTAGGTATGTCGTCATAGAGCATGAGATTACTTACTATAAATAGCAAGTATCAATGGTGAACTCTTGAAATGCCTTCGAACAACCAACCGAATGCTAGAATACTGATATGAATAAGTTGAAATGAAACATCATGCCTACTGAAGAGCCTGAATCTCTCTAATGGGTTTCCTAAATGTCTCACTAGCCTACGAGAACCTTAGTCATAGGCTAACCCCAAAACCCCAAAACATCTTCCTTAGTCACTATACCGATATTTTCTTGTCACCCATTTGAAACACACTCTATATGAGGAAGAAAATCTTGCACCAAATAAATATTAGGTTCTCATATGCATCCACATGATCACCATCTATGTAGTCCTCAAGAACAAGGCATTCAAGCTAAAAATCATTGGCGACACTAACAATTGTCTCAAATCTTTTGTCATCAATTGCATCCATGTCTAAATCTTCCTCAAGAAAACAAGAATTAGGGAAAAGTAGGGTAATAAACTATTTTCTTGTTAACTACTTATATCACAACCGTGTGCACACCCTATATTATCAACCTCAAGAGCTAATCCATTTGATTGCTCACTTGTGAAATTTTTAAATAATTTATTATTAGTTATTGACATTTCATTAAATATTATAGGACTCTTCCATCCTTCTCCTAGTGCTTCTATTATGTTGATGGCTAATTCATTGAACATGTCCCTTAATTCCTCTTTCTCCACATTCTTCTAAATATTTCTTGAAATTATAAGGTTTTTATAATATATTCCTTTTGTAAATATCATCTTGATGTTTTGTGCTAAATTTTTGAGGGTTTAATTTAGATATAGGGTTTATTGAAATCTCAATCCCTTTGTTACTAGTGACCCTAATATTTGAAAGATTTATCTAGGTCAGAATATAGATCATGAGTCAAAAAAATTAAATGGTAGAGCAACTTGCTTCTATGGCCTATCTAAGTACTCTCACTTGTAGGCCCTCCCTTCAATGTTTCCTTAAATTCATTATAATATTTCATCTACTCTATCAATTTGATTAGAATTTCATTTTCTCTTATAATATGAGTGATTATCTACTCAAATATGTCATTATAGTTAAGAGGCACTATCTATCCTTTTTGTAATTAGACTCTTATCATAGAAGATAGTCTCCAATACAATTTTTCAACTATCTATCTATCTTTTTTGCAATTAGACTCTTATCTAAAATTAATTTTTTCCACAATTTCTTTTATTTTCTAGTTGCGATTAGACTCTTAACTAAAAGTAGTTTTTTCCACAATTTCTTTTATTTTCTAGATTTTATTGATATTAGACTCTTACAATAAAAAATAGTTACCAATACAAAAAAAAATTCCATTCCTTTGACTTTTTAATATATTCAATATTTTAGATCAAAATTTTATAGTATGAAAAAACATTATATTCTTACATTATCATTTGAAAACATTTTTCTAAGAGACTCAAAGCTAAAACAACATTATCTTTCTCTATATAAATTTTAATGATATAAAACCCACCATATAAGTTTTTGTGATCTACTTTATTTTTCAAAGTCCACCATTATATGGATTTATTTCAGGTTAAAAATAAAATAAGATCGATATGTTGCTAGCACTATGTCAACACTAGGGACACCTCCTCAAAATGAGGAATTTCTTAGAAAACTTGTCTATCAAACAATACGCACGCCTTGTCAATGTTAGCACATAATCCATGCACGTTGGAAGACCACCAAGAAGAAAATAAGACTACAAGTCAAGCATGGGAACACACCCAATACATGTGAATGGAGGTCTCCTCTCTGATAGCGATAACTTTAGTGCCTTTTCCTCTAAATCACAAGTCATATTTTATCCACCTCCCCATTCTCAACATATATTACTCCACAATTTAGGTAAAGTTAAGCGCAAAATCATGGGGGATCTCAAAATAAAAAAAGACCGAGGATTTATGTATTAGTTAAGTTTGTCACGAACAATGTGAATACAAGAATCAGGAATAGATTTTTGTAGGTACAGTGAGTAAATTTCTATTCTTTGAATGCTTTCGAATTTATAAAAAAATAAAATTATAATTGTATTTCTATCGCCAAAAAATATTAGTAAGAAAGAAACTGAAGTATCAATCGATCAAATAGGGAAATGGGTGACAAAGAAACCAAACTACCAATTGATCAAGTGGGGGAAATGAGGAGTGGAATTGGAATGGATGGAGATGACAATTAAGTTAGAAGCTCACACAAAATCTATTGAATGGTCGTTGAAAGTTATGAAATTTTAAATATCAATTATTGATATCATTATTATTATCATGTTATATTATGCTTTTATTTTTTTTACTTTTTTTAATTTGATAATTTATCATTATTGGACCATGCTCAATGAGAATTAATTTTTCAAGTTAATGATGTCTAAAATTTCATGATTGATTTCATGGATGTTTTTGTAATGTTTAAATTATTCAAGGCTATAGAACAATTAACGATACAAGAATCAAATCTAAATTTGCATATTTTCATTTTTTTTTAAATTTTGATATACTTTTAACTTGTCACTACCTTCCATCCCCTAAAAGTTTGACTTCTTGTTCCTTACCATCACAAAAAAAAAAATCATTCCCCTTGACATGTAACATAATAAAAAAAACTTCGAAGATCTAAACTCTTCAATGTTGACCAATACATTGCGAATAAGCAATTAAAATAAGTCTATAAAATTGTCATTTTTTATTGAAACTCACACAACAATGCTGCCATGAACCATGAAATTGTGAAGCTCAATGTTTTGTATGTTAACCCTCGTTAACGTATAAAATAAAATAAACTCCTAATCAAAATTGATATATAATATCTAAATTAATCATTTCAAAGTAAAACAAACTCTAAACTATTGAAAAAATGGTTCGTTAATGTTTTGTATTAGTCCGCCTTATGTGTAAATATGTACCCCCAAAAAAAGGCATTTATAAAAAAAATTCAAACCTTCAAACCACTTCTTTGAAACACTTAGGAAACTACATAGAAAATGTGACAATTCACAACTTCTCTTGTTCAAATGCAATATTTTTCAAAATTATCACTACTCTATGAGTCTCAACTCTCTGATATCTCTTTACTTTTGGGATTGGATTATGTAAGCAATTAAGAGGAATAATAGGTATGTATCTTTATGAAATTGGAATTTTTGATACGTGAGTTGTCTTATTCATAAAAAAGTGTCTAAATTATGACGTCTCTACATTTTAGTAAGTACCTCAAGTTTTGATATTCTAAGTGTTGAACCATAAAGTGAATGTTACCCACTATTAATTATGTGTTATTATTATCGAATACAATAAAGTGTCCATTAGCTCCACAAACCAAAATTTTAACCTTAAAATTTGGAGAACTATTAGATTTGCAAAAAAAATAAATTTGCAAGATTATTTGTTTGCAACTAAGAGTCCCTAGTTTAATTTTTTACTTGTAATATGCACTGAAAATGTGAGAACTTTTATCATCAAATTCATAAATCTTAAGGTAAATTAGAATGTGTCTATCAAACCTTTTGATACTTCTTGAGAGAGAAAATTGTTGCATCATAAACATTCCTCACATATGGATTGTGCAATCTCATCAGAGAAATGTAGATGTCATGAGGCTAGGTTATGAGTCTAAGGTTCACCCTCAAAAACTCTTCAACCATGTTACTTCATGAATAGTGGTACAAATCCTAAAAAAAATGTTATACAAACTAATATAACACTTCTTATATATAATGTATTAGTAAATCAATTGTGAATCTTTTCCTAAAGATAAATGGATATGTATGAGTCTCTGCTCATATTGTTTAATACTACTATCTATTGGTTTACATTAGATATCTTGAGGGCCTCATGCTCGATTTAATAATATTTGTATTAAGAGTAATAAATACAAGATGTAGAAATTGATCTCACAAGTCCTTACAACTATTATTATTGTTTTGTCAAAGATGTAATAAATTTTATAGTAAAAGGATAACATATGAATAGTTTGTATTTTGAATCATACAAGAGAGAGAAATCATGTTTGGTTGAAATGCTTGATAAGATTAATCTATTGCATATTTTCAAAAAGGTAATAAAATTTAATACTTTCACATTTTGAAAGGTATGATATTTCCAGGACACCATACAAATTCTACAGATAGAATATTATGTATCAAACAAGTAGATGAATGTACTAACAATTAGTGACAAGTTTAATAAACAAGGTAACTTGCATTTGCAATTGGCTCACCTTCCTTGTGGTTAACTATTTTTCTTAGGGTAATTGAATAATAACTATAAAAAACATAATACAAGGATGATTTATTATCATGACTATAGACTATCAAATTGGATAATATGAAACCTTAATGATCTTTGTGTGACTTTATAGTACTAGTTCCTTTTGAATCTTTATTGTGTTATTTTACTATTTTCTATGTAATTCATATTTAGTAAGATTGTAATAGTGATAGTAAATGACTTGAGTGAAACTCATATTAGCATAGAGGAACAAATCCCCTTTTAATATATGAATAGGATGAGTAGATCACTATTATGGGGACCTTAGAATTAGATAGAGTGATTCTTTTCAAGGGTTTGAGTTGTTACATTAGTGACTAATAATTAATAAATATGTTTTGCATAAGTTTTTCCCTCCAACTAGACTACTTATGAGGGGGAAAATTATCGAGGGTATTGATTTTAAAACTTGTGGTTACATATCAAGTATAATGAAGTAGGAAAATTGTAGTTGATTAGTGTTGATTAACATTGGAATAATGATAAATTTTAATTGTGATTTATGGTTGATTTAAAATTAGGTAGCTATTATTATGTAGGGGGGTGCTACCACAATAATGGGTTACACTTTCTGGGACATCCCGATTTTTGTTGAAATCACATATTAATGATTTAAGCCTTGAAAAGTTCCATTTAAAGGATTTTAATGAAGAGGGTTTGATCAAACCCCCTTGGATAGAACCCTGCTAGTTTTAAACTATACCTATAATGGAGTCTCCCTAACACCTATCAAAATGCTGATAAAAAATCACTTTTGATTTACCTTTTGGGGGATCAAATGAATTCATTTAAAATTTATGTTTTGTAAGTATGGAGTCCTTGTTATAATCTTCCCAAAAAGTATAATTTTAAATTTATTTAATTTGATTATATTTATTTTTTATTTCTTGTGAATGTAGGTTTTTCATCGAATATCAAACTCTCTATTTTGAACATGTGGAAAAATATTGGATTACCAAAAAAATATTTTGAAAAATATTTGTGCTTTTGGTATTGATGTTCTTGATCCAACATTTTTATTTTTGAATTTTGATACATACAAAAAAGGTTGTGTTATATTGTAAACCTATGCCTAAATTGTAATTAGTTTGAATTCAAAACTTAATTAAGAAAATAATGTTCAATAAATCACTATGAAACCAAATGAAGGGGCTATACATCATAGTTACAAATCTAAATTTGAAAAAATTAGAATTTTATCCTTCACAATTTTTTTTTTTATGTGTTATATAGTAAACATCACTCTTTAAAAATGATGTTTAATTTTAAAAACTAGTTACTGAAGGAGATGGAAAAATAAATGCAATTTGATTCCAATTTTTTTTTATAAAATATATTTAGAATCTACAGACAAGATGTCACAAATCACTAGTTTGCATCATCTTCAAATTCCTCATGGTTTAGCAACTATAAGTGCCTAAAAGTGAAGATTTAGTTAAAAAAGTTTAGTTCAATGTCAAGTTTGGTCAAAAAGTGTAACCCACTATTGTGGTATCACCCAGGGGTAAGTCTAATTATCTTTTAATTAAGAAAATATGTAGGTAAAAATTGAGATATATACAATCGAAATTCAATGTCGAACACCTTCTTCAAGTATGTTTGCAAAGTAGTTCATTTTTTTATAGGATTATAGATCTCTATTTCGCCTTAGTAGTTGGTAGCCAATATATTATAGAAAGGGTTGTGTACCCACTCATATATTACATAAAATATAGATTAGAAAATAGAACCACATCTATAATACACATTCATCCCATTTGGAAGTGGGTATGCAGGTAATCTAGTGAACAAAGGAAGTTACTAGTACATAATTTTTCAAGTGTGAGGTTAAGGTTTTCCTAAGGATTGAATTTATAACTTTACCAAAATATTAAGCAAATCATTATCTCAAATTAGCATGTAAACAAATCACTTAATTAAACTTATTTAGGTAAACCTCTAAAGTGAATTTGAGATCAAATAAAATTCATTATGTTCTCAGAAGAAATCCTAGTTGGATTTTCTTGACTCCCCACATATTCAAGTCAAATTTTGAGGTGGGACTCAAGCCATAAATATATACAATTTTTATATTTGGAAACCTCAATGTACTTCCCATTGAGTCTTAGTCTTGGCTAGAGTGTGTGCCTATTATAAATGGATAGATGTATATCCCATTTGGATAATATTTTTTTACCAAATGGATAGAGGAGTGTCTATCCCATATGCATGGATGCCTATCTCATATAGAAGGATTCCTATCCCATGTGGATGGATTCCTATCTCATATAGAAGGATGACTATCCCATATGGATAGATGCTTGAGTATATAGATAGATGAAACACTTAACATCTTTGATTAAAAAATTTAAACAAGAAAATAGTGGTAATATTTGAGGTATATAAATTGGGTTGTTACATTCATAATTAGCATTATCAAGCTTTGAGACAATAGACATCCAACACACATCACTATCATATATGATAATGCACTCCATGTACATGGATCAAACACTTGATCCACATCATCATCATTATAAGAGTCAACATTATGAAACACCTCATGTGAAGAAATAAACTGTCTCTCCATTTTAGGTTCATTTTGGAAATCATGTCATATGTGTTATTAAAATTAGATCTATGACATACTTCTTCTTATTTTTCATCCTTTCTAAAATCCATTTTTTTGAGGCGTGTATGATTTTGTATTATGTCTTTCTATTATATGATCTTTACAAAATTTATCAAAATATGCTAAAAAAATTTACCACTATTTTCAGTCCTCAAGCATTTAATCTTTTTATGAGTTTGATTTTTCACAGCCTTAAAATATTTAAATTAACTAAATAATTTAAATTTACTTATAAGAAAATATACCCGTGTATTTCAATTATAGTCATCAATGAAATATATGTAATAAATATATTTTGAAATTGAAGGGACACTAATAGGACCAAAAGTATCAAAATATACCAAGTCTAATATCCCAAAATGTTTATGAGAACTAGAATAAATTAAGCATGATTTTATTTTCCATGTATTCAATGTTTGGAAAAATAGAACTCAAGGTTACAATCATTCAACCCCTCAACAAGATTTTTATTTTTAATTTCCTAAAGACCCTTCTTACCTATGCAGCTAACCCTTTGGTGCCACAACATCGTCTTCTCTACAAAAAAAACTTTATTTGCAAGAAATGAGCACCCTTAGGTACCTAAAAATCAAAACCATCAAAAGTGGATGCGATACACCTCTTTAATGTTGGTTCCAATGATGAAGGTGAAGACTAATTTTTTTTTCCATTATAGTAGAATAATTATTGCACTAAAACATGCATGCATCTAGATGGAAAAGTAAAAATTTGAACACCCTTAGTAAAGCACCATAGCCCTTATAACTATCTTGCACCCTCTATTTGAGAAAATAATGTAGACACTTGCATCATTCATTTTAATTATAGATAATATATTTCATACCACACTAGGAATATATGCAACACACCATTGATCTCATTCGCTTGTCTATAAGAGAATCTTATTTAGATTCTTCCATGACCAACAACCTTTTGATGAGAATCATCACCCAATGACACCTTCCCACCATAATATTCTTCATATTTTATACTTACCCTAATGTGAGGTCATGTAAAAGAAGCATTAGAGTCAATAATTTGTGCACCTTCTAATGTATGTGTAGCCAAGTCTACAACTCTAGCATTGCCATCATCTTGAGATGATCTATCAGATTAATCCTTATATTTATTTTTTCTCCTATTTGCAATCTTTTCAAAAGTGACCAAGCTTGCCATAGTTTGAACATAATACCTTGGAATTTACAGGAGACTTAGATCTCACATATGATTTGGATCTAGACATATTTAGTTCATCCTTCTTTCATTTTCCTTTTGATCTATCACCAATTTAAAGAACCTCCTTATTCATTTCAAAAGTATTCCTTCACATCTCTTTAGAAAGTAACAAAACAACCACCTCATCCATCTTGAGCTTGGTGGTAATGCTTCAAATGACCATCACAAGATGGTCCCATAAGTCTAACAAAGAACATATAAAATTCATGTAACGATCCTCCTCCATTTTAACTCCAATGGAGCTTCATTAAGCAACTATCATATTGAAGGAATTCAAACGATCAACTATCGATCCACCATCCTCTGTTCTAAGAGAATACAAATTATTTCTTAGGAATAATTTATTTACTAGGGATTTAGCCTTATAAATATCACCAAGAATTTTCTATATATTTTTTGCATTAGTCTCATCATGAATCCACAAAAATGTCTCACAAGACTCTTAGAATTTATATCCATCAAGTTCCAATCTTCTTATTTCATACCCATGGCATGGTACAAGATATTAGAACCCATAGATCTCTATCCATGAGCATATCTTCCAATTTAAGTTTTTGTAACTAAAAAATACCACCATTAAACTTCTCCATTTTAATTCTTAAAGTGCTTGTAATATCTTCCTACAATAACATCAAAGTTGCTCTATATAGGCTCCCATTAAATTGAATATTGTGAGATTTTAGGAAGATCTAGAAGATATTATGCAAGAACAAAATTTTGTAAAACCCCCTTTATAGATTGAATGAAAAGAGCTATCTAAATAGGAAATAACAAGAGATCAATATCCACAAGATGTGGAAATCAAGATCAAGATCCACACGAAGTCGATAGAAGTGAGGTGTGAAATCAACTAACATGGAACCTAACTAGGACACCTAACTAGGCTTAAGTAAGCCAGGTGCAAAGCTAAGTGTACACCAGCAAATATTAGTTAAAAAACCCTCTATTTAGCAACTAGGATCAAAGGTGATCAAGCTTTGATGCCAATTGAAAGGAAGCAAAGTGTACAAAAATGATTTCTACACTAATCTAATGAGGAGAAAAATGTGCAAGTTTTTCAATCTATGTAGAAATACATATAAACATGAAATAAAAAATATACCATAAAATAGACGTATATGGGGAAAACCCTTTCAAGAGGAAAATCCAAACTCCAAATTGGTCCAATGTATTATATTCACAAAATGAACAGATTACAATACACTTGTAGAGAAAGCTTCACAAGAGTATCACCAACATACAAATTTGGAGTGACTCTAGCAACATAATTGTACCTACAAAATTAACCATACAAACTACAACTCCAAGAATCAATTTATAGGCAAGAATTCAAACTAAAAACCATTAGAAAAGCCACAAGTATGGCACCAAAACTTGGGTCCAAATTCTAAAGCCACGTTCTTGGTTTGGTCATCTTGGGTTATTTTAACATATTCTTGATAGATCTTATAGATGTCGTACTTGTCATATTTGACCACACAAACTTGGGTGCTTCAATTGTTGTTCATACAACCTATTCAAAGATGCTTGGTGACAAGTGTCCATACTTGCCAAAATATTGGCCAATATTTTGATATAAATGTCATAAGAATCTATGATATACAACTCCCCTCATGATGACCTTACACAGATCAAAAGATGCCAACATATGGCCAAACCATCATAAGAATCTATGATATACAACTCCCCTCATGATGAACTTACACAGATCAAAAGATGCCAACATATGGCCAAACCATGCCACCTCAAATTGGGGCACCTACCTCCTCATATAAGGACAAAGCTCACTAAAATATGAAATCCAATAAGCTTCCAAATAGGATGTCAACTCTCTCACAAGAAGATAAAACTAGTAGAAGACAAAATAGTGAATGCATACAAAATGCATTAAAATGAACATTAGGAATGAAAGGTTGAGATACCTTTTCCCAACATAGTATGCAATGAATATGATATGCTTCATTATTTGTGATAATAAAATATCTACATGATTTAGGTCAATTGTTTTTGGAATTAAAATTAATATTTTACATGCCACACCTACAAATGCTATTTGCATAGTTTATCTTAAATACATATATCTAAAATATGTTGATAGATATCAATATTGAGATGCCTATATTAAACTTGTCACATATATTAGTGCAATGATAAAAGTAGCCTTTTTAGAATTATTTAAAATAATTAAGTACATTAACAAATAAATCACACCTAACCTAGATAAATCAAAGTTGGGTAAATAAATGCTTTTCAAGGAAATTATATGCAAATGGAGGGTGCACTTAGCTATTGAACTAAAGATTAGAAATGATGTTGAGGATTTATAGAATTAATTTATCCCAACGTAGAAAATTAATGGCTTTGGAGTGTTGTATGCCCTTGAAACCTACATAAACTTAAATAACTATGTGGGCCAATCTCTTGTAGTGGTTATTTGATCTCTAGTGTGCAAATTTGATCCAATTGAATGTAGATTGATTTGATATGGCTTGTTGTGATTCTTGAATTTTGTTGATGTGTAAGGATTGATGGTATTTAGAAATATTATAGGGAAATTGTTGAATTAGAAGGATTCACATTCTCCTCAATCAACCCTCTTCTAAGGTCAACTTTATCACTTTAGGTAAGTGTTGCTAGAAATGAAGCAAGTGTATAATACTCTAGATGCAAATTCAAAAATAAGTACCATTTTTTTTAGTGATTTAAATGTAGATGTTCTTGGGAATGCTTCTCATATTGTGGACAATGCTTGTTATTTTTGGATGTGTTTAAATGCTTGAATAAATGTCTTTCAATACTGAGAGAATGAATAGTCACACGAACATGTGCTAGGTTGGCTTCTAATAGCTAATAGGAAAGAATAAGAGCCAACAATTTTGAAATTAAAAAAAAATTAATTTCAAGTTAGATCTATATCATGTAAGAACACTTATATCGTGAAATTGATCCAAGATAAGAAATGCTTTATTTCAAGACTAAGAGTTGAGTCGACATGTGGAAGTGTGAATGAGTAATAAATCGAATGAATGAAAACAAATGTAAACATGACCATGATAAGATTGATTGTATGTAAATGCATATAGATGAAAAGAAATGAAGAAAGCATCCAAATTTAACACTATTCCATGAAAATAACCCAAAACTAGATAGAATTGACTCGAGTATAAAAAAATTTAGCTTAATAAGCACCTCAAAAATATCTCTCAATTAAAAATATGTGTAGTTGTAAGACTAATAAAAAGTGGCGAAAGTTGTGCACTTTTGTCCTATGGTGAATGATTTTATACACCCTAGGCACCTAATTATTTTCTTATTTTTCTGTTCCCGAATTACAGGTGGAGGGACCCACGGTTCGCCCCCTAAAAATTGCAAGTGGGGAGCGTAAATCTGAAAAGGAGCTCGTAAATTACGTCATCACAGCCCATAATTACGTCATCACGGCCCACAAGTTCTACGTGAACTTGGACCGCACCTTAGAAATCGCTTTCTCCCATTTCCTTCGAACACATAACTGAAAATTGATGGGCAAGGAAAGTTATTTCTTAGCCACTTTTGCTAAGCCTAAGAAAAGCATCTAAAATGCTTACAACTTGCAAATAAAAGCATTCTTATTATAAAACTATGCTATGCACCAATATTGAATAGATTATAGTCTTAACCGTCCTTTATCTTTATGGATTGGAAAACTCATATATCAACTTGTACCCTAATTCTAGGCTAATTAAACAAACGATTTAGTTGATTGAAAATAGTTGGAAGTTAGTTTATTGATAGATATTTGTAAAGTTAAATGAAAAAGATGGGTTTACTTAGCTTTCAAATTCATGAAGGAATATGGAAGTTATAGTTTGGAAGTTATAGATGTTTATAATTGATTAATCAATGTTCAGAAAATAATATTTTTTGATGTATTTATTATTTTAGAATCAAAATAAATTAGGAATTTGTTGTGAGTCGATTTTGAGTAATATGGATTTGTTTTCTAATATGTAGATCTTATCTATTACAAAATGTACTTTGATAATTTGGTTTGTTGTGATTTCTGGTATTTGAAGATGTCTAAGGATGATAGTGTTTAAAATTAACTTTAGAGATGTTGGATCACTAAGGGCAAGTTCTCCTAGGTCAACATCTTTGTTGGAGCAACTTAGTGACCATAGACAAATGTTCAAAGACAACTTACACAAACATGTATATGGTCTATATGCATATTCTAATGTAGTGAATTCCTTTTATGTTCCAAAATCCAAGTTTTCTTCGAATGATCGCTCTTTGATAATTAATTGATCCTTATTATTCCTAAATGGCCCCCTCTATCAATTAATCACATAAATGAACATCTCCAAATTTTAAATGCCAAGACACAACAGTAAGTCATTCAAATATGTATCAAGTTGGCTACCATTGAATAATAAGAAAGCACAAGAGTCAAGAATTTGAATTATTAGAGTTTGGGGTTAATCATGAGCACCTCAAGATTGAACTTTAGCACTATGGGATTGATTTGAGACAAGGAAATGCACACCTTAGGATCAAGAACACATGTTGGAAATGTGAGCTAATAATAAGGGGAATGTATGAAAATATGTGCAAATAAGAATGAGATAAGGTTGAGCATATGGAAATGTGTATGTAAACACATAGATCATGTAAATTCATGCAATAAATCTCATATATATTAATGTGACAAGTAAAGAGTAAAATATGAGATGATAGCCATTTAAGGTACATAAGCTAGAGATAGCCATCAAGGTGCATAAGGTGTAAGGCCCAACTCTTTTATGATCCTTGTAGTGCCTCTCTTTTCTTGTTGATTCTAGTGTTATTAACTAGTTGGACCACTTGGTGAAAATTGTTACTCTTTTACAAGTATATTTTGGTGATAACAACCTCCTAATTAAATTATATGGATAACCTCTTGATTGCAAACTTTATATTGTTAATTGTTGAATGTTATTAAGGTTTTGAATGTTTTAACTTGATTCATTTTAAAGTGTGAGATTCACTTATTGGTGTAACCCTAGGCACATTCCTTACACTTAACAATCTTGCTAATCCTAGTTAATTGTGAAACTTACATGAGATATTCTAACCTTACAAATTTTGATTCAAAGACTTCATATTGATATCTTGTATTATTAGATTTTTAAATGCATTATTTAACTTAGCGGATAAGGTTTAACTAGTGGAGGATGATTGAATAAATGGGTAAAGTGACCAAATATCTAATATTAGGAGTTAATTTGGACATGAAGTACGAGATGGAGATTTATGCTAATATTATTTATAAACAATTATTGATGTGGTTATATTCTTTGACAATGAAATTGCCTATTAGTATGATCATGACCAATGGGTTCTTTGAGATGACTATGTAGAATTGATAATTAAATAAAGTCATATGACTCTAAGTGATGGTAGTGCTAAATTTTTTGAAGGTACAATTCTTTGTGAGGAGACTTGGGTAAGCTTTGAATACATAATATCTTGATAGTTGTAACTTTCTTGTATACGATTGCTCTAAAATAAATTAAATAATATGATGATCTGTTATTTTTAACCTTAACATTCATATCATTACTTAATTCAAAATTTATCAATGATACTTAAATGATTGAAAATATCATATTGCATGATGACTCAAACTAATTATTAAAATTTTGTTCCATTTGGAATAATAGAGTTAATAAAAATTTATATCAAACTTATAAGAATGGAATAAAATATAATCAATTGAAATATATTTTTTATATTAATTATTAAGATGATTCATAACTATTATGTATGTGATTTACTTTAATTAGTGTGGTTGAACAATGTAATCTTAATTGCTTTGACTATATATTTAGACAATGTATTGATGTTTGCAATAAGTGTCAATGTGTATACAATTGCTAATGGAAAAATGGGAGTTAACAAGAACCATGTGTTTAAAAGTGGGTGTAGTAGGGAAAAGTTGGATTGATATTTTTGGGCAATTTTCATAGTTGTAGAGGGTGAAATTTTGTATTGTAAAGTCATTTTTGGGATCCCAATTGAAGTACCTATGAGTAGAATGCTTTGGGAAGCATGTATAAAATAACATTATGTATTGTAAAGTCAAATTTAGGATGCCAAACCAAGTATAGGGAACTTCAAGAAGGGTGTAAGATGTATTTTGGGGTTTTATAGTGTACTTTGAAAGCTCTTAGAAAGAAAAATCATTTATGAAGATGAGTTTGGGTAGAGGTACACCAAGTCAACCCATGACCTTTTAGATGGGTTAAATAAAAAAATGAACCCCATGTTTTAGAGGAGACCCATGTGAGCTTAGATGGGTACCATGTTTGATTTAATGTGATGTAAGGGAGGTTGGCGTATAGGGGGAGATGTGGCATATGTATAATTTATCATATTTGATGGGGGGATTACAATTAAACTATTATATAAGCCTCTCTTTTAGCATTTGTGATGGGTTATTTTTCATTAAGTTAGTATTTTTATCTAGATATGGAGAGAAAAGTAAGAAAGTTGGAGGGAATTTAATGTTAAATGGGAAAAAATATTGGATTATCTTGGTGAGATTTCAATGTGGCTAAGCTTTGAAGAGGGTAGGAAAAAATAATCCAAGTGGAAGAAGAGACTTCAACTCATTCCTTGTTTAGCTAAAGAGATAAAAAAAAATTAAATAATAATTTTACGAGTTATTTTTCTTTGAAAGAGTAAGAAGAATTATAAAAATTTGAGCTTAAGTAGATCTTGTGATGGATTTTTAAGTCAGTTTATTTTATTATTTTTTGTGTTTAAGCAAGTAATATTCTCCTTTTAGGTGGATATGTTATTTTCTTTTCTAACTTTTCCTTTTTATATATTTTGTGTTTTAGTCATGTGACTTCCAAGGTGTAAGATCTTATCCATGTGATTTGTAATGCATGTAAGTATTTTCTCAAGGTCCTAGTTTGTCCTCCTGGCTCAATGGCTTGATGATGCCATATTAATTAGATGAAGAGTATTCTCATTCCATTGGAATTTCTTCTTCAATATTGTTGGTTTTAAAAGTTTCTTCTACTTGAAAGGAAGCCAAGACTAAGTTGTTGGAAAGGAGAGTATAATAGTTATGAAAATTTCATGTAAAGAATACGTTAGAATGTGAAGGTGTGTGTATGAAAATTTTAGAAAGTGAGTTATTTTTTGTAGATTTCTAATTGTTTGAATTTAAGCATATAAAAATTTCTTTCGTGTAAATTTATAATTTTTAAAGCTAAAATAAAAGTTTAATCTTGATTAACCTAAGATATATTTGGTACAAACAAGTTAATAAATATTTGCTCATAGTCATGTGCATTTAAATATGCAAATAAATGATTAAATTCTAATTTTCATGGAATACAAGAAAATATACATTCCCTTAGAGAAATTTGCATATAATGTGTCTATATATAATATATACTATATATGCATATATTTCATTGCCTTTATTACTGGTTTATCAACAGAGGGGCACAAATTTTACAAAGAAAGGAAAGGTAATGAAGATGCAATGGATTAGTTCTTTAAGGGCAATGAGAAAGATGACCTGGTGAAACTTCCTTCTTGGGGTTATGTTTGTCTTTCACTTAAGTGCATTTGGGCTAATGTGACGAAAGTTGTGATGAGGTATGTAACCCTCGATGGTCAATTTTTTGCTATCTTAGGGCACCATTTCACTCTGCTCAATCACTTCAGACATAATTTGCATGTTTCTTTTCTATTTTTCCTCCTCTCCTCTCTAGAGGTTTCTGTCTATGCTCACCTTAAGAATAATAGGACCCCTGTGCTCCATGAAGGGCTCATCTTGCTCATCATGAAGTATGTGAGAGCTAACACTCTGGCCAAGTCTGTCAAGGGAAAAGAGAAAACCATTAGCATAGATTTTTATTCTAGTGGCTCATATTTTGATGGTGATTGGGATGACAAGTGGAAGGTGGAAAAAGACAACACTATTGTAGTATCCTCATCCCATGCTAACTCTCCCACTAAAAAAAGGAAGAAGGGGACACTGAAGAAGAATGGTCCCACCAAGAAACCAATCATTCATGGGATAGATTTTGGTTGTTCATTGTCTAGAGAGGATGATTCTACATAGAAAAATATTGGGCCTCATCGATGGGAAACCAAAAAGAAGGCTAAGTTGCACGGTCTGGATTCAGAAGATTCTATGAAGGAGGGGGAAGAGAATTTGGTTCAATTGGAGTTTGTGGATTTATGTATTTTCCAGAGGGCTTCTAAGAGACTATTCAAGATGCACAAGTTAGTGTCAAAAGGGTGTGGGAAGGGTGAGAAAGAGGAACTGGAGTAGGTGAAGGACACTACAGATAATGTCATAGTTGTGGAAGATTCTCCTACCCGATGGACACCAACTCGAGTTGACAATGAAGAAGGAGACAAGGTTATTGAGGATGCTATGGCCAATAAGGATGAGAGGGAGGCCACAGGTAGGAATCCGGCCTTGGAAAAACCAAAAAAAACAAATGTTCATCCTCTTTCTGAGGATTTCTCCTATCTTGATGAAGATAACACCTCTATGTTGGAGTTGTTGGGCATGGCTAGAACTGGTGCCACTTGTAACTTCAAACTTACTAAACGGGTGATGAAGGAGTTTAATAAGGTGAACATTAAAATCAGAAGCTTAACGAATAATTTGGCTAATCAGCCAAAAGAGACATCCTCAAATTTGCTCATAGAGAGGATGGTGGATCTAGAATGCTCTTTTTTTAATTTCAAAGTTGAGTGTGAAAGCCGCCTTTGTGAGTTGGAGGGAAAGATCAAGGAAACTAATGAGGATATCAAAAATCTATTGTAGATCAACTATATGTCAGTCAAAAACAATGTGAATTCTCTCAAGGTACTTCTAGACAAAATCAACCAACTTCAAGAGGATCAAATCTACTTTGCAGAAATGTATGAGAATTATCAAACTTCCAAGGGGAATGGTAAGAAGAGTGGCAAAGAGGAGGCTGGAGGCCCATGCACAAGGACAAGGGGTAGTTTGAGGAATTCTTTTGAAGAAAAAAAACAAGAATTGATGGAAATGGTAAGCTTGCACTACAATAAGGAGATTGAGGTGGCCAATACTCTAAAAAATCTAAAGTAATTCTCTTGTTTTTTGTCTATTTTTGTTCTACTACTTTGGTTTTTTTTTTGGCTATTGGTTGTTGCTAGTGCTTTAATTGATTTTTCTTTGCTCAACAACATTATGATGTAACTTGATGTAAAGGGTTTTAGGTCCCTTCAAAACCTCTTTTTCCCATATAATCAAAACAAATATAAATATATATAACAATATACCTTCATACCTTTTATTTCTCATTCTAGAAAAATGATCTAGTTGAATATATTAAATTATAAAATTAACAAAAAAATAAAATACAAATCCATTTTGTTCATATCCTACAATCATGGCATTTCATGAGAACACCTTTTTTAAGCATTTGTCAAACTATTCATATGCCTTGTCTATACTTCTACAATTTGCATGTCTCTCTTAGCATATTTGAAATTGCAAGCTATTATAAAATTTCCTTATCCTTCTGTCTATACCCTATTCTAAACTAGTATAGGTTAGAAGGATGATGGATAAGATCACAAAGACTAATATTTGCACCTAACAACTACATTTGTATAAAATATTTAACTAACTAACTAACAACAACAACAAAATTCAACTAAAAAAATTAAATGACATCCTTGTACCATATATGTGAGTCTTTTGAGAGTTGTTTGAGGCCCTATAATAGATGCATGAACCCCTGTGTGGAGTACAACCCACATGGGAGTCATCACCTATAGGGCTTGGTGGTACCTCTTTTTGGGGAAGCTCACCTCTATTAAAGAAAACTATTATTCCACATTAAGCCTTTAGTTGCGACTCTTTATAGTTTGAACCTATGTGTTTCTATTGCAATAACCCTCTAAAATGATTTTTCTTACAAAATAGAAGAAAGGAGATTTAAAAATATATATTTTTGGTTTTTGTATTGTAATATACAATAAAATTGGGTTTCCACTTATATGCAATATTGAACTATGTGTGAAATATGTGTATATTTTGAAATGAATATATTATTTCTAAAAAAAAAAACTATATACCATTGGGTTGAAATTATTGAAATCTAAGAATATATATTGTATGAATTGGAAATTCAATTGTCAAAACTAAATGATAAATAATAAACAAAATCATTCACAATCAAAACATCATACCAATGAAGAAAATAAAGAAAACCTAATCAAATGAAATGCAAACTTGCACACATACAAAAACACATAATCTTCCCTAGCATAGCTCCATTGTTCTCCTCTATTCACCTTGGAGAATGGTGCTATAGTACTTTCTCTCATATTTTTAGTAGCACAATAGTATAACAACATTGTAACTATTTGAGTATAGTTTATTTTCACGATTTGGGAGAGAGATTGATGATTGATAGGTTTGTTTTATAGATTTGAATATATTGATCAATGGTCAAGATCTGATGAGAGACTGAGCATATCAATGGCTCAAAATTGTTGAAAGGATTTGATTGGATAGTTAACTAGCTACATGAGTTAGTTAAGAGATTTGGTTGAAGAGATAAGCGATACTGAGTGGGAGTGGAACATAATAGATGGATTAGTGAATTGAATTGATTGGTCAGTGTCAAAGTAAGTGGGAGTGAAGTGGATTTAATTGAGTTGACTAAGAGTAAGTCTTAGTCAACTAATGAGATGAAAATACATGGGCAATTAATAATTAAATGAATTAATTATTAATCACATGTGCAAGGTGGGGATACATAAATAAAATAAATGATTTTATTTGGTTTGGATAATGTTGAGAAATAACTGGATAAATTAAATAATTAAAAGTAATTATTTAAAATGAGAAGTAGGAATTGGATAATTTAAAATAATTGAATAATAATAAGTAATTTAATTAAACTCTAGGAAAGATGAATAATTAGTAATTTAATTAAATAATGTTAATTATTTAATCAATATAGATGAATAGTGGTTAAATAGATAATTTAATCAAATAATTTAAAATTATTTAATTAAAGTGGAATTAAGAGGAAATAAAAAAAAATAAAAAAAAATAAATTATTAAAAATCATTTAATTATCATGATGAAGTGAAAATGATCATTAATTTAATCAAATAATGAAATTATTTAATTAAATATCAAAGATGCATTAGGTAAGTCATATGACCGAAAATGACATGTTTTAGAAAAATACATTAGTCAGATTTAAGTGTTTACATCTACCCCTCTTTGAGATAATACATTTTTATAGTGTTGTTTCAGATAAAATATGGAAATTTGGTGGCATGCCCTAGTTTATCCTAGTGAAGGAAGAAATGGAGGTAGGATGCCTCCTCGGGAGTTTGATAGAAAAATTAATTTTTTGGGTCAAACTCTCGAAAAGGAGTGAATATGGCAGAATGCATGACTAAAATGGTACATTAAGAGAGGAAAAATCAAGTGGATGAAATGATAGATTTGCAGAGGAAAGTGGGAAAGAAGATGGGTTACTATGGTAGAAGAAAATGTAGGATGAGGAATTGGGGCACAAATGGAGAAGTAAATGGCACATTTAAAGGTAGGTGGGTGAAATGATGGCCTAAGTGGGCACAATTATGCCTTAAGTGGGTTCAATTGCATGGTTGGATGAGGAAATGGCTATTCATTGATTTGTGTCATATATTGGAATGCATGATACATGGAATAAAGGAAATAGAAAAGAGCTAGATGTATAGAAATAGAGTGATGTAGATTGTGCTTTCTATTTTGTACTATGTTATCATCATAGAGCTTATTGTGGAAAGTGGATATATTTACACCAAGGTATAAAAAAACATGGTGATTTTAGTATCCTTTGCATGGACATTGACACTGGAAACAAGGACTATCATCCTACATACTAGACATAATATAACCTTGTCAAAATATGGGAGGGAAATGATCTTAAAGAATGATATCTTAAGTGTAAAAAGATATTAAATGGCCTTATATGCAAAGGAGGATTGTTAATGCTAGAAGCCATTCCAACACACACAAGGAATGTACATGCCCTAGTAATGCAATAAGAACATTCCACATACATAGTATATGAAAACAATGATCTTGTTGCATTCTTGCTCCTCTAATCTCAGGGAGATATGCTTGAGTAGCATAGGAATGAGACAATAAGAGAAATCAAGAAATAAAAAGGCTTATTGAACAAACAAATCAATAGCCAATAGATTTTATTCCCAAGAGATATGTGCCCAAGATGGATAACTGCCCATTGTAGGAAGGATGCATCTATTAAGGAAATGTAGTTTTGATAAGATGTTTAAAGCTGATTTGACAATAGATCAATAGGTTGTAGATAATTTAACATGAGTCTTTAATTGTGAGTGTTTCATGAATCATCAATGTCTTTGGGTATTGCATAGTTTGTTCTTGCTTGAATGTCTTGTCTAGGCAATGGAAATTTTTCATGGATATGGTGGATTATGTTATATTTTTGGATTTTTGTTGGAATTTTTGATATTTTTGGAGATGTTGTAATATTTGATATTTTTTGGATTTTGGGAATTTTTAATGTTTTTCGATTTTTTGATGGTGATGATGATGAGAAGATATGGATGTGCAGGGATATTAAAGACCTTTTGAGATCTTGGTTTTATCCAAGCTAAAGTTGATTGATCTAATTGATTGATTGATTATAATGATAGCGTTGTTGATGATAAGAAGAATGTAAAGATAGTGTTGTTAAGATAGGAATAACATGATGATCTAGTGTTGTTAAGATAGGAAAAATACGATGATAGAGAAGGATACATCCTGATGATGATTGATTTGATAAGATGGATCAATATTTGTATCAAGGCTAGGAACAAAATCTGTTAGATGGTTTGATATCATGCTAAAGTGTAAGTGAGATGAGATTGATGAAGATTGTTTGGATTGATATTGATGAAGGAAATTTTGATGGAGAAAATTTATTCTTGGAATGGTGGAAAATGCTCAAAATTTTTTTTTGTTTGTTTTTGAAGATATTTGATTTTTTTTTGGATTTTGGAGGTTGTCTAAATCACAAAGTGAGCTAGAAGACATATATGAAGATTTTTTCAAAGGTGAATGTAATTACCCACCCCCAATGTCTAAAAATGTATGGGACACTATAATTGGATAGATGAACTAGTGCAATGGAAATGGATATGTGAATGATAGACATTTTGCAAATATATCTAGGATAAGGGATTTTACTTCCAAGGACTATCTCATTATATGATAACATGTTTGATCCAAGCTAAATGTTTGGATAGTGTTATGTTGGTGAGGGAATGCCATGGGATAGTATATGGTCAAAGTAAAATGACCATGTCAATGTTTTTCCAAAAGCATGTTTTGAAGTATATGCCCCTAGTATTTATCAAGATCGAGGTGAATAGGGAAAATGGATTCAAGTGGAATGGATTGGATGGATAGTGATGTTAGGATAAATTATAATGATGTATGAGATAAGATTATCCCAACTAGAATGGTATACATAGATAATTGATTATTACACATGACGCCTGTTTGCTAGGTTTTCATCATGGTACTTTCCCAAAGCACCATAACAATGGTTTTCACTATTATCTTTACTTTCTTCTCTAATTTTTGAATGATCATCCACTATGTGGGGCCACCTGATGGTGTTGATATGATAATGTGCCAATAATGTCTTGCTTTGAGGAGTTGCTTTGCCAAGATGAGGGAACTTGTATATAACATGGATTTTATTGTGATCCTTGTTGATACTAGAGTTGGCTTTATCTAAATGCACACATCATGATAGAGTGTCATGAGAGTCCTTATGATAAAGTGTTTCTACCAAGACACGGTGAATGCGAGATTTTAGTTTTTTGGATTTTGGCGGGGGATGTGAGATGTGGATGAATCACTTGGTATTTTGAATGTAGGATTTTTTATTTTCCAAACTTGAGATGGTGGATGATCGAGTCTTGATGTGATATTTTGAGTATATTCAGGATTGAAATGGTGAAAAATGTGTGACCCTTTAGGGGAGATCTCCCTTTTTGGGGGTTTGACACATTTCTCTTATTTCATTAAATACAGAGAGGGGGTTTGATGGATTTGAACACGATATATGATTGAATTACAACCTAATAGGTGAGTCAACCTGCCCTTGACCAAATCTGAAAGTAACCTAAGGATGAAATGCAATAATTCAACTAGCCTAATGATGCAAATGATTGTTTTGATGCAAAACAACATATTTGAGATATCACAAAGAAATTCAAACTCTAGAAATGAACTGAAAAGGATGTTGTGCACATGCACTATAAATTTAAGCTTGATTTTGTGGGATGTTTCCTTCGAGGGCACCATTGTCCTTGTTGACCAAATTTAGACCTATTTTTGTAGTCCTTTGGTAACAGATCAGAGCTTCCTTTTTTTTCTTGTTGCACTATTGGATAATTATTTAATTGAGTTTTTATGTGTTGTCAAGATATATGGTTTGGTTGCAACAATGAATAATTAATCTTCAAACTTTCTCCAATCCTCTTCAAACCTGAAACCCACACATTCAAAGATAGAAGAAAGGTTGTGCCATTTAGGGACTTGCATTAGCCAAAACATGTGTCAGTGTTTCCACTTCCACAATGGTAATGTTAATGAAAACATGATAAATGATAAAAGGAATGATGAATCACAAAGTGTTGCAACTCACCACCCTTCAATGGCTTCCTTGAAGGAGTGAAGCCATTCATGTCTCCTGAAGGCTTGGATCTTGCTTGCTTGAATTTCTTGAATACCTACAAGGTTTAGATCCCATAAACAATATGAAAAATTAAACATGAACACACTCACATACACTTTGGCATGATGCTTGGATCTTTAATTTCTATAATAAATCATTGAAATGTTTCTCTTGAATTGCTTGATAATTCTCTTGACAAATTCTTGATCAAAAATTACTTAATTAATAATTGTGTGATAATGCCTACTCTTGCTAGATTTTCCTTGTTAGATTTCAAATAATGCAATAACTATGTATTTATATGCAATTATTCTAATTTCTTGAAAATTAAATCTCGATAGCCCACTTTAGATATTTGAATTTCAAATAATAGAATGTCGACATTGACATATTTGAATTTGGAGCCAAAATAGGGGGACATAGGTACCTTAGGCTCCAATATCCCAAATCTATTTTTTAGAAATTAAGGAGTTGGGGGAAAATTATTAAATGAAGGTATTTGTTTTATGCTTGTAATTTATCAAAAAAAAATTTAATGGGCCACAAAATGCATAATTTAGGAAATTAGGTGCTCAATTAGGTTTGATATCTTAAGGGAAAGAAAAATATAGTGTGAAATTGTCAAGGGTGATGATTTATGATGCTACAAGGATCTACACTTTCATAAACTTTGTGTGTTGGTAATGAAGTCTGCTTTGAAGTAGGTGGATACTTTTGATAGATGGAAGGTCTTTTTGAGATGGCTCTATAATTTTATTAACTTTTACATTTGGATTTGGATTGGATGCTTTGCATGATCTAGTTTTCCTTGGGATCTACTTTGACTTTATATGTCCACTTTGATTTGTGGAATTATTAGCTTCAATAGATTGACTTTGATCTTTATCTTTGTAAATATTATTTTTTGTTGGTCCCAATTAGTGGATTAGAGGATTTAGAAATGATAGAACTCTATGATGTGGATGGTTGGAGTGTTGGAAACAAGTTCCTTATTGTAAGGACTATTCATGGCCCCTATTTTGATATTTGCATTGGATGAAGTTACCCCAATATCACGGAGGTACCATTAACATCATTAGATTTCTTGATTGATGAATAACCAAGACCCTAATATTTAGGATTATAGAACAAAATTACTAGTTATAGAATACCTTGTTCATGTAGGCCTAATCCCTTTCCTTTATATTGTATTTGTTGAAAAATTCTATTTGTAATAGGATATGTGTTGTTATGATAATAAGATGATAACTCTTCTTTATGTTGTTGGGAATCATCAATGGTTGTCAGCTTCTCATTAGTAATAAATATTGCTTTGAAAAAAGTGAGTGATCTGAGTTGATAGGCTACTAGTGCTTTCTCCACCTTCAATCTTGTTTCTTGATCATTCTTTGAGATGTCCTTAAGGAGTCTTATGAATTTATTTATAACTTCATCATCTATGTGTCTAGTGTAAGAAATTTTCTCATCTGTGGAAGTGGAATTTATTGGAATATGAATGGAATGGAGATGGATGGTGGAATCATCATGAAAGTTGAGAGGTATGTGATATTGGTCAATGATAGGAAAATATTGGAGGATATTAGTACTTGATCTTGATATATTTTAAGGATTTCTTTTGTATGATTTGGATTATGTTCTTGACTTAGATCTAATTCAAAAAATGGGGTATGAATAAGGTGATCTAGGATTGCCTCAGTATGTTGGAATGGTGATAATAGATTTTGGAGAGGACTCTTTGGAGTGGGGATGCATGATGGTTTTTGATATGGGATTTCTTCATTATAGATTGGAATCATATCAAACAATGTATTATCCAACGTGGAATCCCTTAGGGGAAAATATTGAAAGGTCTTTTATTGGATGAGATGTTTGATGGGAATGATGTGGATTGATGTTGTAAAAGTGATGAGGATGAAGGAATGGAAGGAGAGATGAATGCTTCTTGCGGGTAGGCTTCATAAATACAAATGATTATGGAGTCCAATGAGGTAGATATGTTATGGCCAAGGATATTACTAATGCAATTATTCTGGGGTCAGCCATTGTTAGTGTGAGAGAGGGGGACTACCCACTGCAAGGCCCTAGGTCACAAAAGGCCAAGAGTGGAAAGGATGCCCTAACCCACCTTAGTTTAAAGGGAAGTTAGGATGACAAGGATGAGAATGATGAGAATTGTGAACCCTTCGATCACTCTACAATCTGAATGTAGGAAGGGGACCAGATGGGTTAGCCTTTAGAGTTAGATTCATGTCTCAGGAAACTCTCTATCTAAGGATGGAAGCGCAGTTCTAGGACGACAACATGGCACGTTGGCATCCGTACGACCAAAGAACTGAGGAGACAAGATTCTTACTCAAAAAGGAAGACCACTAGCCATGCCTAGGAATGCTTAAAGTAATAGAATGAGATTAAGAGGAAAGAAAAGCAAATGCGAATATGATAAAGGAAATGTATTACCACCAAGGTGATGAAGACAATCTCGTAGAATTCTCTCCTCGCCAACTTTTTCCACACACTCTCCACCTGCACACAAGGAAGGGGGAAATTGTTGGGGTTGTATAGGGGTCTGCCTCAGTCAGACCCCCATCTTGGTGTTTCCACCTCCACAAACAACCAAGTATGGAATGATAGAAATAAATGATAAAGGAAGAACTACAAGATACATATGCAAGAAACACTACAAAACATCAAGTGCTTACCCAATCAAAAGAAAAAGGAGAGAAGGGAGGAGCTTTACCACCTTCGTCCAAAGTGCTCAAGGCTTGTGGAGGATTGAACGAGAGGGACTCAAGCCTCTATTTCCACAGTGGATGTCTTGTACTCACCCTGTTGGAGTGACAAAGCGTTGAGTTGTTGTAATGGAGTGAAGGATGTTGCTATAAAGCTTGGAAATGAAAGCTCAAAGAGTGCTCAATGGTCTTGCAAGACTTTCAAAAACTTTTGTTGAACCCCCCAAATGGATGGGAGAGTGAAGATTATGAAGGAGAAGGTGAAAAAAAACCATATTTGGGTCGACCAACTAAGGAGGGGCGTTACTCTTCGACTTCCAATCAAAAGTGTAATGCATCAGTAGTCTTAGCCGTAGGAATGTGCCAGGGACGTAAGCACGCCGTGCGGATGTCTGCATGCCGCACGGGCATCCTCGACAGAAATGCCCCCATCGACGCACAAACTAGGAGCCAAGTGGAATGCAAGCAACGGGCTTAAGTGGAATTAAACCTCTGGTTTTGATTCTCTAAGGTGTTAAAGTGAAAAAAGGGATTTGCACTAGGGGTACAAATTCACGTTAATACATTTTTCCCCCACTTTAGCATGCACGAGTATTGATGAGTGCTTCAATAAATTAGAGTAGTAAGGAAGTAGTAGAGTAGGAGATGTATACCTAATTTGATGAGGAAGCAAAGCACGGTTTGGTGAACCCGAAAGTGCAAGAGAGGACTTCATAGTTTCGTGGAACTACAAAATTGAAGTATGAAAGTGCCTCATAGGTTGATGGTCCTGTAAGGGGGGTTACCCTTCAAGAACTCTCACATGAAGGAAACTAGGAAAAGCACCTTATAGACCCATAGGCATGCAAGGAAGGTATCCCCCAAGAATTCTCACATGAGGGAGACCAAGGAAAAGAGACACTATAGAGTCAGAGGTGGCGACATGTTTATCGCGGATAGAACACATCAAGAAGCGTTCATGCAGGTCAGTGAATGGAAAGTCACACAAAACATCGCTAAGTTGTAAGAATTTTAAAGGGCTCCCTCGTGAACCCTTCAAAAGGAAGGAGGGTCCACTCAAGGGACGTGATTTTTGAAAGATGAAGTCTAGTCGGATTGCCCCCAAGCTAGACACAAAGATGTAAAGTGAAGTCTAGTCGGGCTGCCCCCGGATTAGTCACGAAGATGGAAAATCAATCCAGTCAGGTTGCCTCCAGTTTGGATGCCAAGAAATGATTTGAAACTTTGCAAAGGGTTCCCTTGGGAACCCAACATGAAGAGGAGGGGTCCACTCAAGGGACACACTATTCAAAAAGCTTAATATATTCCTTCTCGAATCGATTCATCACCAAGGAATCCTTTTGAAAGATGTTCACTTCATCAAGAAATTTGAAAGGAAGGAGATGTGCTAATGCAAGGGGAAGACTAAGACCATTCTCGCTTCAAAGAAGGATTTCCAATTCCTTTCTCAATGAACCCATGATGAAGGAAACATGTTTTGCTAGGATTTCAAGTTGAGAATGCAATTCTAATAAGGAAGTGTGTGGAGGGTCTTCAAGAAAAGATTTGTTTGGAAACAAATGAGTTTTATAAAGGCCATGTAATGTAGAAGATGCATTGTCACACTTGAAAGGGACAACTCAAGCAAAGAAGAGAGAAAGATAAGGAAAAAGTAAAGAGAACATATCACAAATATAGAGCATAGGGGGATCTGGTTTTGTGGGGTCAGATCTTCCTTTATTTATATATATGTAGGTAACTACGGTAAGAGGTGAAAGATCATAAATCCCCAACCAGATTAGGAAGAATGTACAAAATAAAAAGTAAAATATAAAAAAATGGGTCAACATGGAAGGAGGCCTAAATGCTCTTAACACTTTGCATCATCCCCAATTTATCAAAAGTCAATCACAAACATGGAAGAATGATGAAACATATAGAGGAATTTTCACAACACATACACCACGCATGTATCCAAGCATCAATAGGGGTGACGTGGGTCATCCAGGCACATAGAGCACAATCATGGGGAACACATGTCATGACACACAGCCATGTCTAATCTAAAGATTAAGAAGAGGGTCTCCCCCTAACATTGGTCAACCAAGAGGTCGTCAACCTCCCACTCTAGATCATTTTAGGAAGGAAGATGAGCTTACAATGGTGTAATATTAAGGGGAGGAGATTCTGATCCTCCCACGACAAGGGCTAAGGCAGAGGGACTTGTAAGGTCTTCGTCGCTCAGCTCTTGTGGTTCTAGGGTCAATGACCTTGCAAAGATTGCTGAAAGGGGCAGAACTTCATCCAATGAGTTAAACATGCACTTGATAGGAGTGCCATGTTTTTCCTCGGTAGACGAAGGAGTCTGCACCCGAGGTTCATTTCTAGGCTCACTGAGGAATGCATAAGTAGTGACAAACTCGGGGGAGGTTGGAGCTAGTCCTGTCACTAGGACTAAAGAAGTCAGTGTAGAGCCACCCTTTGAGGAATGCGGGCTCTTCTTTCATCTTCCATCGCTGGAGGGGCAACCCTCTACCTTCTTCTTCATCGGGGGAGGTGAACTCCCCACAGATGAAACAAGGATTGAGGGAGAAGAGTGAAGAACCACAACAGATATGACCAAAGTGTTCGCCATATCCACAATTTTTGGGAAAGGCAAGACATCCAGAATGGAATTCAACAAGGGCGGCTCTGCAGAAGGAGCGATGAACACTTGGACCCTTCTAGGTGTAGGTGCACTAATAGCAAGAGCTAGAAGAAATTCAGAACAAGTTCAAATAGAGATGGAAGGGGGAGAGAGGAAGACACAATAGGAGATGTAGTATTATGCTCCCCCTCCTTCTATAAGGAGGCTTGCTTGGCTAGGAGAGCCTTTTGCCTCTGCTTACACTCGTGCGCAAGGAAATTTCTACGAATCTTCGAACCAAAATCTAGGACCTATGAAGGGACAAAAGGATTCTATTCAACCATGGGAGTGTCCTTCACGAATGTCTCCAGTGGAAGGAAACTTACCTGAATGAGAGCAGAAGAGGTAGGTTCAAAAATGGTGGGAGGAGTTACCTCTACCACCTTAGGGGTGGCCCCTTTTCTGTTCGGGGGAACGAGAATAGGTTGAGGGGTGAACTCTCTCTGCAAGCCTTTCTTTCTACCATATAAATAATACGAGGGTCCTAGAAACCCATTAGGGAGATTCAATATCCTAATCTTGGGCTTTCACAAAGGAGGCATCATCATACTCAATAGATAGAGTCCAGGATTGTTCATCCAGTACTCTTCCCAAGAGAGAGGAGTGGATGAGTCAGCTTGAGAGGGAGCAAGCTTCTCCTTTCCCTTTCAGGAGGAGGAGGTAGCTGGCATCTTAGCTATAGGAAGAGTTAACTTTGGTTGTCCCTTGCCTCCAATCTTGTACTTCACATAGTTCTTATAATTTAGGTATGTTCTTTTTGAGAGCGGGCCGAATGGAGTGGGCCAAAAGTGATCTAACAAATATCCTCCATGGGATACCATAGGTTGATATCCAGTGTCATGCACCACATGCATGGCACCTTCATGGGAAATCTTAAGACACTTATGAACCACAAAGGTGATCCCATTCATGGAAGCTAACCAATGTATGCCTAGGTTCACTCTAAATAGGTTCAACTCGGGAATGACATCGAAGACCATGTCTACAACCCTAGATTCCAACTAGGACAAACAACGTTATCGATCCATAAGGTTTAAGATAAATTATGTCATGTCTACAGATAATGGATTTGGTTTTTTCATATTCCTACCTTTGCAGGGAATTCTAGAGTAATGTCTCTTTTGTTACGAAATTCACTCTACTCACGGGGTCGACTAGGACCCTAGTCACAATGTTGCCATTGAGGCAAGCGGGAATGTATAATGGAGAAGGTTTTCTATTTGTTGGAACATCTTGCGAGGTAAATGTAACATCCGATGAGCCACTTGCAAGACGAGTGGTGCATGAGCACCTGGCAAAGTTCAGGCTTTACTGAAGTTTTTGGTTGAAACCAATTTTGTTGTGTCATGTAAGGTCTTGTCGACCATCTTGTTTGTGGTTGAGGACCTTTGTTTCTTAGGTTAGAAGTGGTGAAGTTGAATAAGTTTTGGAAGCCAATCTTTGGTTGTTTTCTAAACAATAGATCAAGGTTGCTAAACACACTGTGTTTTACAACACTTTTCTTTTGGACGTTCCTAGGCTCAAAAAAGGAAACCTAACTATTTCCAGGCTTTTTAAAGGGAGCTCTCGACCTGTTTGAGAGGTTGGAAGAATTGGAACGTTTGTTTTTCTTTTCATGAGAATGACAAGAAAACAGTGATTTTGGTGTGAAAACTTGGTTTTTCTGTTCTTGTTTATGTGATAGCTGCTAAATGAATTAAAAGAGGCATTTTGAAGGTTTGATTAGCATGTAGTGAAGCCTCTAGAATTTTTTTTTTGGCACGTTAGATAGTTGTTCCATCGCTTTCATCCATTTTTGTAAATTATGTGTTTTTCTTTATTTGTTGTTTTGACTGGTAAATTGAATAAAATGGGGTTTTAGACAGCACTCCCACCGTACCAAGAAGTATGGGGACATTGGGAATGTGGATAAACTCCATCATTTTACATACATTAGTAGTAGGAGTCTGTAGGAGGCATATCATCATGATCAAAGTCTTTCCTTAGGCGAGTTTGTTGATACCCGGCTTGGAAAGACAATGAAATACACAGTCCTAACATGGCAGGGGTGATGAATCTTTTATAATGAAAAGTGTGTAGTGGTTGCAGGAGCCTTCATAAAGGTTGGCAAGAAGGCATAGTTCTTTTCTGATCATTTGGAGGTTTGGAAAACAAACAGACCAAGAAAATGGTCTAGAAAACCCTAGTTTTTGGAGAAATCTAAGTTACAGGGTTCTTGGGTAAGCGATGGGGAAATGTTGATGGAAGATCAACAAAGAATCCTTGTGAGATGGTTTTCATGCCATGGGAGACATGTCATGCCTCTGTAACAAGATTAGGAAGCATTGGAGGATAGCTAGTCTTTAAGAGTATTAAGGGCTAGGGAGTGAATGAGAGGAAGAGCACCAAGTTTTGTTCGGTTGAGGCATTGTAAATGGTAGCAGGGTTGGCTAGAAGAACCAAGGCTGCCTAGATAGTATAGGAAATATAGGTTGAGTGGTGGAGAGTGACACCAAAGGGGTTCATCAAGGTGAGACCCGAAGCATTGAGTCAGTGATTGCCTCAATCCAACCCTGTCTCTATCAGATTGATATTAGAGCAAGTAAAAGATTTGGGAATCATCTTATATGTCAAAGGTTGAGTCTAGTGATTCTTTCACCATGGTGAGCAATGCAGAACTGGCGAAGATGGTTGAAGAGCAAGAAGAAGACAATAAATAGTTGAGGGAAAGAATAGCCCAACTTGAGGCAGCAGTGAGGAGTGCACATTTTGAGGGAAGAAATCCAAAAGAAGAAGAGGTTGCAGAGGAAGATAAGACCCCTGAACCTGACCCTATTTTGAAGGAGGAGCCTTTCTTGAAGGCATTGAAAGCCTTGAGTGGAAAAGCACTTGAAGGCATACCACTGTTTAGTGGAAAGATGGAACCATACCTAGTCATGGATTGGATAGAAGGCATGGAGAATCATTTTGAGTGTGATGGAGTCACTGAAGCACAAAAGGTGAAGGTTGCTAAATCAAGGTTGAGAGGATTAGCTTTGACATGTTGGAAGTTTGTTCAGACAGAGAGGGAGAAAGAAGGAAAAAAGTCCATATCAACTTGGAAAGGAATGGTTGCTAAGGTAAAGGAAGCCTACATGCCAGATGACTATGAGATTTAGTTGCACAAGAAGAGGCAATGTCTAAGGCAGAAAGACCAAGATGTAAAAACCTATACTAAAGAGTTTCAAAAGCTTTGTATGAGGTCTAATGTGACAGAGGATGAGAGCCTAAAAGTGGCTAGGTATCTTAATGGCTTAAAATGGAACATCCAAGAAGAGATGGCTCTTTTGAGTCCTAAAACTGTACACCAATGTTACCAGTTGGTTGTTAAGATCGAGGAAAGGAACAAGAGGAAGCATGATCAGTCTTCTAAGGGCAGAGGCAAAGGCAAAGATCAAAGAGGACAACATGGTGGCTACCAAGGTAGAAGTAATGATCAAAGGAACCAAGGAGAATCTAAGTTCACTGAGCATGGAGGTGAAACATCTTCAAGAGGGGGATTTAACAGAGGAAGAGGACCTCAAGGAGGTTCAAACAGAGGAAGAGGAGTAGGTAGGAGTAATTCTTACTTTGCAAACATGAAGTGTTATCATTGTAACCAACTAGGTCACCCTGCTTATAGGTGCCCATAGAAAGCATCCTCTTCTAGCAGTGAAAAGAGAGTGGCTTATGCACAAGATGACACTATGAGTCCTAAGGAATCTAAAATCAGTCATATAGAGTTTGAGGTAGGATAGAATCTGATGTTTAATAGAGTTCTGATCAGGCAGCCAGTCAAGGAGGAACCTAAGCAAAGAAGAGCCCTTTTTAGAGTAAGGTGCAAGATACTTGGTAAAGTGTGCAAAGTCATTGTAGATTCTGGTTCAACAGATAATATAATCTCAGAGGAGGCAGTAACAAAGCTAAAATTGGAGAAGGTACCCCACAATAACCCCTACAAGGTCACATGGCTGAATAAAGGGCAGAGTGTTTTAGTTAATGAGCAAGTAACAGTGGAATTTTCAATTGGAGGTTATAAAGACAAGTTAGTTTGTGATGTTTTACCCATGGATGCATGCCATTTGCTACTGGGCAGACCATGGTAGTATGACAGGAGTGTTATGTATGATGGGAAGGAGAATACCATTTCATTCAAAAAGGATGGAAGAACCTTCAAGTTGCAGTCACTGTCAGAGGAAGATGAAGGACAGTCAAAAACACCAAACATAATGTTGAGTAGTGGTAAAGAGTTTATTAGCAATCTACATCAAGGAGGTGAAGGGTATATGGTTTTAATGCAGTCAAAAGATGAAGAAGAGACTAAAAAGACAGTCATACCAGAATCAGTCCAAAAGCTGCTAGAAAAATATAAGGATATTGTTAGTGATGGTACACCTGCAACCTTACCTCCAAAGAGAGCTATAAGTCATCAAATTGACTGCATACCAGGGGCTTCATTACCTAACAAAGCAGCATACAAACTCACATCAGATCAGAATTTGGAGGTAGCTAGGCAAGTGCAAGAATTATTGGAACAAGGATTAATTCAAAAGAGCATCAGCCCTTGTGCAGTACCAGTGGTTTTGGCAACTAAGAAAGGAGGTAAGTGGAGACTTTGTACTGATTCTAGAGCAATCAATAGGATCAACATTAGGTATAGGTTCCCAATTCCTAGAATTGAAGATTTAATGGATTGCCTTGGAGGAGCATAGTATTACACTAAGTTGGACCTTAAGAGTGGCTACCATCAAATCAGGATTAAGGATGGAGATGAGTGGAAGACAGCTTTTAAGATGAATGATGGGTTATATGAGTGGAAAGTGATGCCATTTGGCCTCTCAAATGCCCCTAGCATGTTCATGAGACTAATGAATGAGGTGCTTAAGGATTTCACAGGGATCTTTGTAGTAGTCTATCTTGATGACATACTGATTTTCAGTAAGACAGCAGAAGAACACCTGAAGCATGTGGAGATGGTTCTTAAAATGTTGCAAGAAGAGAAGTTGGCAATCAACCTTGAGAAGTGTGAGTTCTTCAAACAAGAGCTGGTGTATCTAGGTTTTGTAGTATCCAAAGGAACCTTGAAGATGGATCCAAGCAAGGTGGAAGCCATCCTAAACTGGCCTACACCAACCACAGCAACAGAGGTAAGGAGTTTTCATGGTTTAGCCCAATTTTATAGAAAATTCATAAGGAATTTTAGTGTTATATGTGCAGCAGTCCTAGATACTATCAAAGGTGGTCTGAAAACAAAATTTAAGTGGACTCAAGAGGCTGATAAAGGGTTTGAAAAACTGAAACAAGAAGTGGCAACTCAACCAATTATGTTATTACCTAGTTTTGACAAGTTGTTCACAGTTGAGTGTGATGCAAGTGGAGTACCAGTAGGTGGAGTACTCAGTCAAGAAGGTAGGCCTGTAGCCTTCTTTAGTGAAAATCTCAATGAATCCAAGCAAAAATATTCCACCTATGATCTAGAATTATATGCTTTAGTGCAGTCCCTTAGGAAGTGGAGGCATTATTTGTTACCCAAGGAGTTTGTGGTCTTCACTGATAACCAGGCACTTAGCTACATCAACACCCAAGAGAAGTTAAGTAATAGGCATTTGAAATGGATGGAATACATCCAAGCTTTCACATTCACTATCAAGCACAAAAAGGGAAAAATGAATAAGGTTGCAGATGCATTAAGCAGAAGGTTGTTGACAGTACAGGAAATACAGCTGAAAAGCATTGGATTAGAGAGTTTCAAAGACCTCTATGGTGAAGATGAAGACTTCTCAGAAGCTTACAAGGTATGTTTTGATTTTGAGAATCATTTTCATAGCCAGTATTATGAGTATACATTGCAAAATGGACTGTTATTTAAGGTTAATTAGTTATGTGTTCCAAGAGGGTCAATGAGGGAAAATATGATTCAAGAAAAGCATAATGGCAGTCTTAGTGGGCATTTTGGTATCAATAAGACTCTAGAACTAGTGCAACGGTTCTATTACTGGCCTAAGTTAGCAAGAGATGTCAGAAAATATGTGGAACAATTTGTTGTATGCATGAAAGCTAAGGCAGGAGCTAGCAATGCTGGTTTATATCAACCCTTGCCCATTCCTAACAGACCATGGGAGTGTGTGAGCATGGATTTTGTGGTAGGTCTTCCTAAGACCAAGACTAGTTTTGATAGTGTTTATGTTGTAGTGGATAGATTTAGTAAGATGAGTCACTTTATTCCCTGCAAAACTACTCATGATGCAAGCTACATAGCTCATCTTTTCTTCAAGGAGGTTGTAAGGATCCATGGCTTGCCTCTAAGCATTGTTTCTGATAGAGATGTGAAGTTCATGAGTCACTTTTGGAAGACTCTATGGAGCAGATTGGGAACAAATCTGTCATTTGGATTAGCTTACCATCCTCAGACCGATGGTCAAACAGAGGTGGTTAACAGAGTGCTAGGAAATCTTCTAAGGTTCTTGACTAAAGAATATGGACAAATATGGGATATGGTGATTTCCCAAGCTGAATATGCCTATAATGACAGTGTCAATAGAACTACAGGGAAAAGTCCTTTTGAGGTTGTGTATGGGATGCACCCAAGAGGCATTTGTGAACTTAGAGACCTTGGAACTATGGAGAATAGGAGTGGACATGTAGAGGACTTCACTTAGACCATGAAGGAGATTCATGAGCAGGTCAAGAACATAGTTACAGTAGCAACCCACAAGTTGAAGGAAAAAGTTGATTTGTCAAAGAGAGATGTGCAATTTGTAGTTGGGGACTATTTTATGGTCCACCTCAACAAATCCAGATTGCAGAAGGGCATGGCAACCAAGTTACAAATGAAAAGAGTGGGTCCATGCAAGATGTTGGCCAAATATGGCAAGAATGCATATAAGGTGGACTTACCATCAGACTTGGGCATCTCTCCAGTTTTCAATGTTGTTGATTTGATCAAGTACAAGGGATCGATCCAATATGAGGAACAGAACAACAAGGAAATCTTCAAGGACATTAGTAATGTGACCCTTCCTCAACAAGTTAAGCTTCAGGCAGAGAAGATCTTGCAGTCAAGGGTGCAGAAAGCTACAAGACATAAGGTGTACATGGAGCACCTTATCAAGTGGAAGAACAAGCCAGAATCAGAAGCCATTTGGATACAGGAAGATCAGTTCAAGAAACTTGGCATTGACCTTACATTGGTCCCTCCTTCCTTTCCTTAGTTGTTTGGGCAGAGAGGGGGAGAATGGTGCAGGAGCACCTAGCAAAGTTCAGGTTTTACTGAAGTTTTTGGTTGAATCCAATTTTGTTGTGTCATGTAAGGTCTTGTGGACCATCTTGTTTGTGGTTGAGGACCTTTGTTTCTTAGGTTAGAAGTGGTGAAGTTGAATAAGTTTTGGAAGCCAATCTTTGGTTGTTTTCTAAACAATAGATCAAGGTTGCTAAACACACTGTGTTTTACAACACTTTTCTTTTGGACGTTCCTAGGCTCGAAAAAGGAAACCAAACTGTTTCCAAGCTTTTTAAAGGGAGCTCTTGACCTGTTTGAGAGGTTGGAAGAATTGGAACGCTTGTTATTTTTTCATGAGAATGATAAGAAAACAGTGATTTTGGTGTGAAAACTCGGTTTTTCTGTTCTTGTTTATGTGATAGCTGCTAAATGAATTAAAAGAGGCATTTTGAAGGTTTGATTAGCATGTAGTGAAGGCTCTAGAATTTTTTTTTTGGCACATTAGATAGTTGTTCCATCGCTTTCATCCATTTTTGTAAATTCTATGTTTTTCTTTATTTGTTGTTTTGACTGGTAAATTGAATAAAATGGGGTTTTAGACTGCACTCCCATCGTACCAAGAAGTATGGGGACATTGGGAATGTAGCTAAACTCCATCATTGTACATAAATTAGCAGTAGGAGTCTTTAGGAGGCATAGCATCATGATCAAAGTCTTTCCTTAGGCGAGTTTGTTGATACCCAGCTTGGAAAGACAATGAAATACACAGTCCTAACGTGGCAGGGGTGATGAATCTTTTATAATGCAAAGTGTGTAGTGGTTGCAGGAGCCTTCATAAAGGTTGGAAAGAATGTAGAGTTCTTTTCTGATCATTTGGAGGTTGGGAAAAGCAAATAGACCAAGAAAATGGTCTAGAAAACCCTATTTTTTGGAGAAATCTGAGTTACAGGGTTCTTGGGTAAGCGATGGGGAAATGTTGATGGAAGGTCAACAAAGAATCCTTGTGAGATGGTTTTCATGCCATGGGAGACATGTCACGCCCCTGTAACAAGATTAGGAAGCATTGGAGGATAGCTAGTCTTTAAGAGTATTAAGGGCTAGGGAGTGAATGAGAGGAAGAGCACCAAGTTTTGTTTGGTTGAGGCATTGTAAATGATAGCAGGGTTGGCTAGAAGAACCAAGGGTGCCTAGATAGTATAGGACCTATAGGTTGAGTGGTGGAGAGTGACACCAAAGGGGTTCATCAGGGTGAGACCCGGAGCATTGATTCAGTGATTGCCTCAATCCAACCCTGTCTCTATCAACGAGGAGAGGGAGTAACAGTAACTGCATTAACATACGCCTCTGGGTGAGAAGTAGAATCAGTGGGATCAATAATCATGTTGGTAGAATGCGACGGAAATGGATCTGTGTATATTTGAAAATCACTGTTATCTTTCATGATTGATTTTTTTATATTGTGTTTACTCCCATCAAGATGGATAGTACCGTCCTTGATGTGGTCCTATATCTCATGATGCGGGCGCATGCAACGTTCAATATTGTGTCCATTAACTTGGTGGTATTTACAATACGTGTTCTCTTCATACTAGCTAGGGTATGGTTTTCTAATCGGTTTAGGGGTAGGCAAGGTAAGGATCTTATCCTTCACCAACTTCTGAAAGATGGAAGAATAGGATTCTAATAGCTTCATAAACTTTTGGTCATGTTTGAGGTCGTTGTTGTCCACTACAGCTACTACATTCACAATGGATTTTCCTCTTCCCGAGATCAACATGATAGATCTTCCCTCAAAATGGGAGCACGAGGAGGAACCCCCAAATTTAACCAATGTCTTTTGGTATTCTTGTAGAGACGCACATAGATGTGCAAAAGAGGGATACTTCATGAGGGCGAACTTCTCTTGCCGATGTCTCTATAAATTCCCTATGAAGATCTTTTGCACATTTGAGTCGGGTAACAGATACAAGATTTGTGAGAAGAGTGCTTGATATCATGCTATAAAGTCTGTAATCTTTTCATTGTCCCCTTATTTGCATCAAACAAGGTCTGAGAAGGTCATATTTGGTCCGATATTGGCTTGGAATTTTTGCAAGAACTGGTTTACAAGTTGATCGAATGTGAAGATGGAATTATCAGGCAAAGAATAGTACCAATCTAGTGTTGTATCTTTGAGGGATCAGGGAAACAGTTTAGCCATCAATGCATCATGATGGAAGAAATTTGTGCACAGGGCATTAAAGGCGGACGCGTGTGTTTGCGGGTCCCCTTTACCATCATATTTCTCAGATTTGGGAATCCCCATCCCAATGGGAACGAATTGTTTAGAATTGCAACCGACAATGACTGTGTTGGGGGAAAGGTTGAAAGATAGGTTGAGTTAAGGCCTGGGATAGGTTTGCCAATTGATTTTGCATCTTCCCTATATTATGAAGAAGAGTATGTAGGATAGGGTCATTAGAGATAGAGGACCACCAAAACCACTACCAGAGCCACTGTCGAAACCACCACCAATGCCACCGCCACTGGTGTGGCCTCTATCAGAACCACCACGATGATCACCGCTAGAGCTGCTACCAATGTCACCACCACCAGTTTGATTTCTGTCGGAGCCACCACCAGATATGAAGCCACCACCATGACCTCCACTGGCACTGCCTCTACCAATGCCACCTCCACTTTCGAAGTTTCTTCCGCCAAAGCCTTTGGCTATCATTCTTCCAAATCCTCCACCATCGGAGGTGACATAAGGGGTGAAGTGGAAACCCAAAGGGTTTTTGTTTACTTTGACAATGTCTAAGCTTTCAGAAGTAGAGGGTATATTGATTGAGGGGACTATGTCAGCCATGTAAACGGATGTAGGAGGCATCTACATCTCTAGCTACCTCTCACATTCCTCGAAGAGGCCGCCTCGTATCATACGACCAAGACTCAAGGGGGTACATGCTTTGGCTAGACCGACGAGACTAGCCAAGAGTTCTACGTCTATCCGGTCCTTTTCCACCATGTATCTTATTTCACCGATCACCTTAGCAGCCCTAGCCAAATTTGGGTTGCCTTCCAAGTGATTTTCTAATGCACCTAACCCCTTATCAAGATTAATGATGTACTTGGAAGGGATACAAATGACCTCATGCTCATCTATAGATGAAGAGGTTGGTGATGCAGAAGGAGTAGGGACACAATCGGTTTCATCAAGAAACCTAAGTTCGCCTCGTGATACTTGCTCCTGTATGGACAAACCAACTGCAAGACCAAAGAAAAGGTTAGTAGTGAAGCTAGGGGAGACCTTCGTCTTTTCCATCAGAAGGTGTCATAGAATTATTCTAAAAATATGTCCAGAGGTTGTGGACTGGGTTGTGAATCTCATAAACTTTCACGACTCACAAGGGTACAAAGAACAAGGGATATAAGAGAAAAAGTTTGAAACATCGAGAAAGGGATAGATGTTGGTTCATGCGGGTTCACCAAAAATGTGAGAGAGGGGACCACCTAGTGTAAGGCCCTAGGTCACAAAAGTCCAAGAGTGGAAAGGCTTCCCTAACTCACCTCAGTTTAAAGGGAAGTTAGGATGACGAGGATGAGAATGATGAGGATTGTGAACCCTTCGATCACTCTACAATTCGAATGTAGGAAGGGGACCAAATGGGTTGGCCTTTAGATTCGGATTGGTGTCTTAGGTAGCTCTTTTTCTAAGGATGGAAGCACAATTCCAGGACAACAATGTGATGCGCTAGTGTCTTATAGGTGCACTGGCGTCCGTACGAACAGAGAACCAAGGAGACAAGATTCTTACTCAAAAAGGAAAACCACTAGCCTAGTCTAGGAATGCTTAAAGTAATAGAACAAGATTAAGAGGAAAGAAAAGAAAATGTGAATATGATAAAGGAAATGTAGTATCACCAAGGTGACGAAGACAATCTTGTAGAATTCTCTTCTCGCCAGCTTGCTCCATGCACTCTCCACTTGCACACAAGGAAGGGGGAAATTGTTGGGGCTGTATAGGGGCTTGCCTCAATCAGACCCCCATCTTGGTGTTTCCATATCGAAGGATAACCAAGTAAGGAATGATAGAAATAAATGATAAGGGAAGAACTACAAGCTATGTATGCAAGAAACACCACAAAAAAACAAGTGCTTACCCAATCAAAAGAAAAAAGAGAGAAGGGAGGAGCTTTACTGCCTTCGTCAAAACTGCTCAAGGCTTGTGGAGGAGTGAACAAGAGGGAATCGAGCCTCTATTGCCACGGTGTATGTCTTGTACTCACCCTATTGGAGTGACAGAGCATTGAGTTGCTGAAATGGAGTGAAGGATGCTGCTACAAAGCTTGGAAGTGAATTCTCAAAGAGTGCTCAATGGTCTCACAAGACTTGCAAAAACTTTTGTTAAACCCCCAAATGGATGGGAGAGTGAAGATTATGAAGGAGAAGGTGAAAAATGACCATATTCAGGTTGGCCAGTTAAGGAGGGGTGTTACTCTTAAACTTCCAATCAAAAGTGTAATGCCTCTACAGTCTTAGCCACAAGAATTTGCCAGGGACATAAGCACACTGTGCGAACATCTACTTGTCGTCCCTAATAGAAATGCCCCCACTGACACACAAACTAGGCGCCAAGTGAAATGCAAGCAACAGGATTAAGTGGAATTAAACCTCTGCTTTTGATTCTTTAAGGTGTTAAAAGGGAAAAGGGGATTTGCACTAGGGTGCAAATTCATATTAATACAGTTAGACATAGATGGATGGTTCTGATCCTACTTAGAAAAGTATCTTGATATACACCAAATTTCTCATCATGTAGGCTATGGATATTATTGATGTGATTATTATTGGATGGATTTTTAGGATCATCCTCAACATTGATGTCACCTTGGTCTATAAAATATTGAATGATTTTTTTCATTTTAATATAGTCAAGGGTGTTATGTCCTTCTACCCTATGATATTCATAGAAATATGTGTCTTTCCATCTTGTGGATTTGGCTTGGGGTTTGTATTGGCTGATTTTTGGTAGTGTTATTAGGTTTGATTAGACTATTTTTTGAAGGATTGATTAAATGTTCTCTCCCAAAGGAGTGCATTTCTATTGTGGGGTGTTATTTTGCCTAGGATTCCCTCTTTGTGAGTTATCTTGAAAAATCACCGATGTGTGAACATTGGGTGGAATTTGTATCCTAATGTGAGTTGAGCCTATTGAGCATGAGATAAAGGTGGCATGGGTATTATCTTGTCAAAAGGATAGGGTCACTATCCATTTAGTGTGTAACTCCTTTTATTTGATCTCATTTGAGTACTCAAGATTTTTTGTTGTAGATTGTGGATTTATTGAGCTAAGTTGTTTGATTGTGTGGGAGTGAATGTGTTTATTGGGTTTTATATGGAGATATGATGTGCAAAGCTAAGGAGTTTTAGTGATGGGTTATTTTGGTGAATGTGTGAATATTTTGGTGTAATATAGGTATGAGTGGATATGTTAGATTGAGTGTATGGGTTAGATGTGGTAAATTATTATTTGGGGTTTATTATGGTTTGAGTTGGATAATGTTGATGGATTTTTTGGTTATGTGGATTGATGTTTTGACTTGGATTGATTATGTTAGGATTAGAATGGATAACATGTTGGAGTTGTGATAGGGGGTGTAGATTTGGTGGATGATATTATGATTGTTGGGAATGTAAGGATGGATCTTAGATGTAAGTGGTTGAGAGATGTGGGATATATGTGGATTTTCTTGGGTGTTGGACATCAGAGTAGAGGTGTTAAAATTATTGAATGAAATGCTTTGTTGGAATAATGGATTGGTGATAGTGTTTTGAATAATTTTTGCATGTGTATTGAAGTTGGGTGAAGGTTTTTGTGAGATGTGAGATGGTTGTGATGATGTTGGTGGGTTAATTATTGAAATGGGAGTGATAGTGTTAGTAAATGTTTTGTTATATAAGGGATTGGTTATTTTCAAGGTGCATGTGTGAAATTGGGTGTGCATGGGAGCTAATGATAATTGCATCAAATTATTTGGTATGAATGTGTGGTATAATAAATATAATTTGTTGAGATGTGATGGAAGTTTTATTGTTAGGCTGGATGGTGAAAGGGTTTATGGGTATGGTATTATTGGTAGGTGGTATGGAAGATTTTATTTGTAATTTCATTAAAGGTGGTATGATTTTAAGGTTGTTAGTGGGTGGTATGATGGGGTTGTTTTGTTGTGATATGGATGGTGGCATGATGTTGTTGGAGCTCATTTACCCTAAGGTCAATGGTGAAGTGTTATTTGTGATATTTTTAGTAGAAATCAAGTATAAAAATATTGGTGAATGATGTGTGGGATGAAAAATGGATGATTAATGATTTGGTAGCAATTCAAAAGATCTTGGGTGGTGATAACACAAGCAAAAATGAAAAATATCAAAAAAAAAAATTTTGGTATTTTCTACATTTTAGTAAATCATATTTTTGGAGGCCTTTGGAGTGGAATTTAGGGTAAAGATTGTCATCTTTCCAATGATGTAAATAAGTCATAATATCAACCATTGAGATAGGAGTTATGACCCTACCAAATTGGGGTAGTAATTAATGGTATAATTTATAGATTTAACCCAATATTTGATGATGGACTTAGTTGGGGTTGTAACAATTGAGAATGAAAAGATAATCAAAGAAGTAGTGACAAGATTTTAAAGTATCTTAAATAATTATGAGGTATCATATTTAAAACACTAGAAAAATATAATGGAAAACATACCAAAGCTAATAAATGAATATCAAAACCACATACTAATGAGCCCATTCAAAAATAAATAAATATGATGCAACACAGTTTTATCCAAATAAAGAACCTAGATTAGATAGTTTTATATCAAGTTTCTTTCATAAATGTTGGGACTTAATAGAAAATGACATTTGGTTAGTAGTCGAAGAATCAAGAAAGAAAGGGACATTATTAAATTATTTAAATAACGTAATCATAGCTCTTATCCCCTAGGGGTAACAACAACCTTTGAAAATTATAAGCCAATATATCAATGTAGCACAATATATAAAATCATATTTAAAGTGATGTACAACATACTCAAAATGATATTTCCATGAATAATAACAAAGCAGTAGAGTGGTTTTATCCTAGTTCACTTGCTTCATATTAGATTGGTTGATACTTTCTCAAGAAACCCTACACTCACTAAAATAATAAAAAAAAATAGTATGATACTCAAAAAATTTACATCAAAAAATCCTATGATAGATTTGATAGGAGATTTTTATCAAAAGATAAAAAATATTAACTTTATCAAACATTGGTTGAGTGGACTTGTAATCAACACATACTCTAGTTTTCAATTTTTTTATTTTTTTGAGTACGTTGGTCCATGGGCCTATTTGGTGGGGGGTCCCAAAAACAAGTATGGAGTAAAATATGAGATGATAGCCATTTAAGTTACATAAGATAGATATAGCCATCAAGGTACATAAGATGTAAGACCCAACTATTTTATGATCCTTGTAGCACCTCTCTTTGCTTGTTGACTCTAATGCTATTAACTAGTTGGACCATTTGGTGAAAATTGTTACTCATTTATAAGTACATTTTGGTGATATCAACCTCCTAATTAAATTATATGGATAACCTCTTGGTTGGAAAATTTATATTGTTAATTTTTGAATACTATTAAGGTTTTTAATGTTTTAACTTGATTCATTTTAAAGTGTGATATTCACTTATTGGTGTAACTCTAGGCACACTCCTTACACTTAACAATCTTGATAATCCTAGTTAATTGTGAGACTTACATGAGATATTCTAACCTTAAATTTTTTGATTTGGACTTCATATTGATTATCTTGTATTATCAGATTTTAAAATACATTATTTAACTTAGTGGATAAGGTTTAACTAGTGTAGGATGAATTGAATAAATTAAAATTGGATAAAGTGACCAAATTTGTAATATTAAAAGTTAACTTGGACATGAAGTATGAGATGGAGATTTATGTTAATATTATTTTATAATCAATTATTGATGTGGTTACATTCTTTGACAATGTAATTTCCTATGAGTATGATCACGACCAATGGGATCTTTGAGATGACTATGGAGAATTGATAATTAAATAAACTCATATGACTCTAAGTGATGGTAGTGCTAAATTTTTTGAAGGCATAATTCTTAGTGAATAGACTTGGTTAAGCTTTGAATGCATGGTATCTTGATAGTTGTAACTTCATTTTATACAATTATTCTAAGATTAATTAAATAATGTGATGATATGTTATTTTTAACCTTAACATTCATATCATTACTTAATTCAAAATTCAAATGCTGTCAATGATACTTAAATAGATTGAAAATATTATATTACATGATGACTCAATCTAATTATTAAAATTATGTTGCATTTGAAATAATAGAGTTAATACAAAATTATATCAAATTTATAAAAATTAAATGGAATATAATCAATTGAAATATAATTTTAATGTTAACCATTAAGAGGATTCATAACTATTATTTATGTGATTTACTTGAATTAGTGTGGTTGAATAGTGTAATTTTAATTTCTTTGGCTATATATTTTGATAATGTATTGATGTTTTGCAATAAGTGTCTAGGTGTATACAATTGCTAATGGAAAAATGAGAGAATTATCAGGAACCCTAATTTCCATCCTACTTCACATTGTGAAGCAACAAGATTTGTAATGTGTATCTCAGTGAGCCAAATTCTTTAACCTAGAGTAGACTAGGGCCCCTAATTGTGAACCATGTTATTTGAATAAGTGTATTGTTGTTTTTATGACTTTATTTCAATTTTTGTTAGAATTCACATGTACTTCCATGTGTTCAAAAGTGGGTGTAATAGGGAAAGGTTGGATTGATATTTTGGGACAATTTTGATAGGTGTAGAGGGTGCAATTTTATATTGTAAATTAATTCTTTTGGATCCCAATTGAATAACCTATGAGTAGGGTTCTTTGGAAAGCATGTAGAAAATAACATTATGTATTGTAAATTCAAATTTAGGACTCCAACCCAAGTATAGGGTACTTGGAGAAGGGTGTAAGATGTATTTTGGGGTTTTGTAGTGTACTTTGAAATCTCTTAGAAAGAACAATCATTTATAAAGATAATTTTAGGTAGAGGTACACCAAGTCAACCCATGACCTTTTATATGGGTTAAATAAGAAAATAAACCCCATGTTTTAGGGAAAGAGACCCATGTGAGCTTAGATGGGTGGCCAGGTTTGATTTGATATGATGTAATGGAGGTTTGCATATAGGGGGAGATGTTTCATATGTATAATTCATCCTATTTTATGGGGGGATGATAATGAAACTATTATATAAGCCTCTCTTTTGGCCTTTGTGAGGGATTTTTTTCGTTAAGTTAGCATTTATATTTGGATGTGAAGAAAAAGGTAAGGAAGTTGGAAGGAACTTCTATGTTCTCAGAAAAAATATTAGATTATCTTGGTGAGATTTTGGTGTAGCTAAGTTTTGAAGAGGGTAGGAAAACATATCCAAGTGGAAGAAGAATCTTCAACTCATTCCTTGTTTTAGCTGAAGAGATAAAATTTCAAAATAATATAATTTTATGAGCTATTTTTATTTTAAAGAGTAAGAAGAATTGTGGAAATTTGATCTTAAGTATATCTTGTGATAGATTTTTAAGTTGGTGTATTCTATTATTATTTGTGTTTAAGCAAGTTATATTATCCTTTTAGGTGGATCTATTATTTCTTTTCTAAGTTTTCCTTTTCATGTATCTTGTGTTTTAGTCATGTGACTTCCAAGGTGTAAGATCTCATCCATGTAATTTGTAATGCATGTACGCATTTTATCAAGGGCCTAGTTTGTTCTCCTGCTCAATGGCTTGATGATGTCATATTAATTAGATTAAGATTATTCTCATTCCATTTGAATTTCTTCTTCAAGATTGTTGGCTCTCAAATTCTCTTCTACTTGAAAGGAAACCAAGACTAAGTTGTTGGAAAAGAGATTATAATAGTTATGAAAATTTCATGTAAAGAATAAGTTAGAATGTGAAGGTGTGTGTATGAAAATTTTAGAAAGTGAATTGTTTTTTTTGTAGATTTGTAATTGTTTGAGTTTAAACATATACAAATTTCTTCCTTGTAAATTTATAATTTTTAAAGCTAAAATAAAATTCTAATCTTGATCAACCTAAGATATATTTGGCACAAACAAGTTAATCAAATATATACTCATAATCATGTGCATTTAAATATGCAAATCAATGATTAAATTCTACTTTACATTGAAAACAAGAAACATATACATTCCCTTAGAGAAATTTGTATATAATTTGTCTATATATAATATATATACATATTAACAAAATATATATATATAACAATATACCTTGGTGATAATGATGCTAATGGAAAGATGATGGAAGGGGAGAAGCTTGGTGATGAGGGTGGCGATAAGGGTTATGTTTTGATTA
>CM021108.1:422569953-422630336 GCA_007115665.2 Sequoiadendron giganteum
TTGCATGAATTTTCCTTGAGGAGGGTCCAAAATTGGCTAAGTCCTAGGTTTTTTAGGCTTTCGGGTTGTCGCTTGCCCTTTTCCTTCCATCCCCCTTCTATCTCTCCCTTTCTCCTACTTCTCTCTTATTTCCCTCGATTTCCTTAGATTTTCAAGTTTCACCCATCAGCCTTAACCCTTACCCTCTACCACCTTATTTTCCTTCCCTTTCTCTTCCTTCCTTCTAAAAAATCACTAAGTGTTGATCTTTTGGGGTTGGGCTTTGGACTTTCTTCTTACCTCTTACCCTTTTTAAGGTAAGAGGTAGTCATTCTTCCAGTTACATGATCATCAAAGTCTCATTAATATAAACACTAAGTGTTGATGTTTTGAACTTCGAGGACCAGGCTTCCCCTATACCTCTTACCTTTAAGGTGGTAAGAGGAAGTCCACCCCTCTAAACCATAATTCCCTAAATGCTCTTCAAAAGGCGACAAAGTGTTTTCCTTTCAGGAATTAGGGATCTAGAGTCCCCTTTACCATTTCCTCCTTTCTTCACAATCATTAAACCAAATGACCAATTCCCAACCTCAGATGTATTGACCTTCAGATTTTGGTTGTCGATCTTACCTCTTACACATTATGCATTTTGAGGTACGGTGTAAGGAATACTCTTGGTGCCTAACACCTGAAACTCTTTATGTTGTAAGTTTGAGGAGATTTTCAATGATGATGGTGCTTGGCAACATGAGCATGGAGAATGTACATAACAATGTAATATAGTGTTGCCATTGATATCAAAATTGTTGTGGACCATTTTGATTAATCCTAGCATGTTTTTGAGGTGTTGAAGAAGTCATTTATGCAAGGAGAATTGGTTTGGAAAGTTTAGTTGTGTGAAAATGTGTCAGAAGTACCATTTTAGGGTTATAGTGTATCAGTTTTTGGGTCTGCATCACTTCATAAAGGAATATTTTTCTTTGTGCTTCTAATCTAATTTTTGGGGTTGCTAGAAGAATCAAAATTCAATATTTCATATTGTTTAGTGAAGCATTTTGGGAGATATGAATGACAAATTTTGGTGTGGCATTTCACAGTCATTTCTTGTATAGTATGTCAGTGTGGGAGATTCCACACTTCTCCACAAATGAGTCTTTGATGTTGTGGTGTTGAAGATATGCTTCCAGATATCAGCTACACATGAATTTCAAATAGTATCATGTTTTTATGTACACGTGTTGTGAATTGAATGAATAGTTAAATAACTTTTGTTTAGGTCCTATTGTGTGTCGACCTAACAAGTTTGATGTGTATGCGAAGGATTAATGTGTGTTGCACTTTTGTATGGGATCTATTTTAGGTCCACCTTGGCATATCTCAAGAAGTTTTGAATTTTAAATTATGGTGCAAAGTTTGGTTGAAATGTTTTGGGTCCAACAAGTTGAATTTATTGTATTACATCCAATTAGGCCACCCTAATTGATGTTGCACTTGATGTTGATTCATATGCTGGATTATTTTTGGTATTTTGGAAGAAGAGATATGTTGTTGAAATTTGGATGATGTGAATTTGATTAGAGAAGAGATAAGTTTTGAATTTTGACATCAGAATTGTGTGAATACATAGTAGAGTAGAGCATTGATCTAGATCAGTGTAAATATTGATATTGTACTTCATTAGAACTATATTCCTACATATTTGAGATGATTTTGTAATAATTCAAAATAGTTTGTGAGCCAACTCTTTCTCTTTTATCTATATCTCTATGAACAATGAGTCTACTTGGATAGTGAGTCCACCTATAGTGAGCATTTCTACAATATACTATAACCGGGTATAATATATTGTGAGCCAACCCTCATTGTTGTTTTTCCCATTTTGGGTTTTCCATGTAAAAATTGTGGTGTTCATGTGTTATGTGATCTTGTGGATGTTTCATGATTTCTTTCCTTATTGCAGTTGAATATTCTTTGGTAATTGGATGGCCAATGTTTGAATGGTAATAGAATATTGATTCACCCCCCTCTTAGTATTTTGAGTTTTCAACAATTGGTATCAAAGCTTGGATCCTTGTAAGGAGCTTGACCACTTTGGGAAGATCTTGGAGATTGAACACATGGCTAATAGGAAGTTCCCTATTCCTCTGGAAGATATTTCTGTTGTTGGATTCATAGAAGAAGATTTCATGCTTGACAAAGATGGATAACTCAAAGTTGCTCTTGAAGATCTTGATAAAGTTGAAGGTGAAAACAAAGATCTGAAGGAAAATGTTAAAGAAGCAAATGAATGCATTAGAAATTTGAGGGAGAAAATCAAGAAGTTGAGAGAAAGGTGTAAGGAAGTTAGTGAATAATTGAAAAAATAAAATGAAAACATCACTTGTTTGAAAGTACAAGTTGAAGAAAAAAAAAGAAAATGCAAAGGTAAAAATTAAATTTGATGAGCTTGAACAAGAAGTGGTAAACCTAAGATCTAATCTAGAGAAAGAAATAATTCATGAAGATAAATTAAAGCCAAGTTCTACAATGCTTGATGAGTTGATTGTAGGTCAGAAAGCATCTAAACAAAAAGATGGTTTGAGACTTCAAAAAGGTGAAAGCTTAAAAGTAGATCAAACACCTAATGCAAAAAATAAAATTAATGAAATAGAGAAGACTGAAGACAATAAGAACAATGGAAAGATCCAAAATTAAAGAAATAATGCTAGAATACCTCTGGTTGGGCAACGAAATGCTCATAGTTACCCATATTTCAATAGTTTTTGTTACTCTTGCAATAAGTTTGGACATAGAGATATGGAATGTACATAAAATCAGAATGAATAAAAATGTTCCATCCTTTACTGGTCAGTTCTTTACAAGCAAAAGTTTGGTCATAAAGCAAGTGACTATAGAGGTCAAATGATGAATGTATATAACAATGGTAGAATGATTCAACCTTTCAATGGTTACTGTTATACATGTTATAGATTGGGACACAAGGCTAATCAATGCAGATGTAAAATGAATTGAAGGAATATTGTTCAAAAGAATTTTGTATATCACAATTGCAATAGACTTGGATATTTTGCTAAGTTTTGTAGAAGTAGAGACACAAGGAAGGGTAATCTAGTAAAGAGAAATGAACTAGTCAAAAAGGTTGATCTAATTGAAGTAAAGAAGGAAATGGAAAATATATAGAGAAAGAAAGAGGAGACTGAGAATAAGGAAGAATGTGTACCATCTTCTAGTACAAATGTTTCCTTTAGAAACTAAGCCAAGAACTATGGCTTCGGGGGAGAATTAATACATATATTTTGTCCCCCGCCAAAAAAGAGGCACTAAAGATACAACAAAAATATATGTGATAAATAAAAACATGCTAGATCTATTGGTAAAAATTGTGGAAGAAATTATGTCATTGAGGACATTTGCGAAGATTGAGAAGTTGTCTGTGTATATAGAAAATGTGTTGCTAGCTTTATAGCTTGAAGCTTTTATTGTAGAATTTTTGGTAGATGAAAGGGTTATAATAAAATTGGCCAAGTAAAATTCATTTCACAAAGAATTTGAAGAGAAGCAGAGTAGCGAGATTCAAATTTGGAGTGAAAAAGGTGATTCAAAGATCAGTGCATCAAAACCCTAATTTTGTGAAGTGAAGTAAAAAGGTATTTAGCAAGTACTGCATGCCTTAGTTTTCTGAAATACTTGTTAAAAATTAGTTTGAATACATATTGCAATGGCTATACTGAAGGTTGTATAGATTTCAGAGAAACCTCAACCTAAGTTCAAAAGATATCCTACTAGAGCCATAAAAAGTGACCCATTAGATGCACTCTCACACATACCCTATGAGGTTTTACTAAGGACATTAGGGCTTATATTCATGCTAGGATGGAAGATAATTATCCCTCCAAACTATGAGATGTTTGGGTGAATGAATTAATAGATGATGACTTCAACCTTAAGTCAGAATATAAAAACCTAGTTGAGAAAAATTTGGATGTATGGTAATGGTTCCCACCTTTCTACTATGATGAAAATGGATTAGAATGGCATTGAGTAGAATTCACGATCAATTTTTCTGGACTAACATGCCCCACATGATAACAAAGGAAGTAATAAGAGAAGTCACTAGTCTATGCTCCTCTAGACTAGTTCCCATGTTAAAATCCATCAAGAATGAATTAGTAATGGAGAGTACTGGATCTATATATGAAAAAAGAGCCTTGATAGTGAATCCCATCAGAAACCTTGTTGTCTAATACACCACCATGGTTATTGGATACAAAGTTTACTTCACAAATAGGTATAACTCAATTTATACCACCGTAATTAATGTGGCACATGAGATGGTAGTGAATGGTGCTCACTTTGACCTTTGTGAGTTTCTTAGACAACAACTAATGGAGAATATGAGGCTAACAAGAGAGAAGAAGTGTGCATTCAAGTATGCCACTCTAGTTATGTGTCTACTTTTCTACTTTCTAAAGTAGATTCCAGTGTTTAAAAATGTAAATTGGTCAAGTGAAAGACCTATTGCATTATAGATTGTAGATTGCATGAGGAGTCTTGGTGATGTTACAACACAAGATGAAGCACTTGTTGCTTTCTTTGTTGTTTTCCAAAAAAGAATGCATGAGAGGGAAAATAATTCCAAGGAATATTTTTGATAAATACAAAGATGAGACCACATTTCTTGTATCTACAAATTATTGTATTATGGAAGCAGTGGAACCAAGGAATATTTGGGTTCTTGAGTTAGGCTACAAGGTAGTAGAGGTAGAACTTATTGATTGTGCAAATGTTCTATTGAAGAGTCCAAATGATGCAAATCAACCAAGGTTTGGAACATATGAATAAAAACCTATGGAAGAACATTTGAAGCAAAAGGACCCTATGATGAGGAAAAATGTTCACAACATGGTGGATGTATATGAACAAGAGTTGGTTCTATCAAAAGAAAAGGTGGAGTATGCAAGACCAAGAGCTAGAGTAGATAAGAGTGCAACTGATGCATCAGGGAGTACCAAAAGACCAAGAAGAATATCTACCACTATTCCCTCTGCATAAAATTCATATGGGGATTTGCCACCTTTTGGAGAGAAGAAAATCTATTGCTAATCCTATGATAAGGGAGAAATCCCCTCTAGTAGTGCATTCCACTAGGTCAAAAAATAAAGACTGCCACCATATCACCCCATGTTGCCTCTACAAGAAGAAGAGTCAAGAAAAAGGCTACAAGGGAGAAGAGTATAGGAATCAATGTTGTTGATGAAGAAGAGGAACTGGAAGAAGAAGGACCATAGTTGGTTCAGAGAGGAAGGAAAGAGGCTTCACAAGGTGAAGCTAGCACAAAAAGAAGATGAATTGGCATAGTTGATATAGAGAGTGAGGAAGAAATAGAGAAAAAGAAAGAGGCCTTCAAAATTCAGATGAGAGAAAAGGAGAAGGAAGCCAAGAAGGTTGATTCGGAGAAGGAGAAAGAGACAAGTCAAAATAAGAAGTCTCTAGTGAAGGTCAAGAATTAGAAATAACAGGAAAGACCCCATTCCCCAATGAAGCTTGAGGCACTATTTAATAAGAATCTGTATGTGGTACTTGATAAGAATATCAAGAAGGATATTCCTGATGATGTATGGAACATCCTATTGAAAAGAAGGTAAGAAGCTATAATGAAGCATGAAAGGCTAAAAGATGAAGCCTTAGAGAGAGTTGGTGCTAGAATTTCAGAAGATGACAAGGCCACATTGGTCACTATATATAATTGTTACTAGATTTTCACTTATAGCTCAATCAGGTAGAGCTTATTGATTTGAATTGAAAATAAGAAAAGGTACATTTTAATCTCTCCTAAATTAGATTCAAGTGCATAAATGAAATAATTCAAAATATTGCATTTACAAATTACTACAAGGAATTTTTTGCATTGCATGATTGGAGGATTTTTAGGGTTTGTTATAGACAAGATGGAGTAATTTAATTAAGTTTGTATTCCTGTTCTTAGTGCATTTTGGTTATATGGAAGTCATGTTTCTTTATCATATTTCATTATCAGGTCTAAGAATGTTACAAAAATAAGTGCTCTTCTTGAGGGATTTTGTTTTTTATCATTCAATAATGGGTCAATGAAGAAGGTATGCCATAACAATAAAAGGAAAGGAGCTAGGAAGTAGAGGGGCAGTGAAATAATGAAGTTTGATAGATTTTATGTCAAGTTTTAGACCTAGTACTATCAAGAGGGACACCATTGAAATGCATGTATTCTAGGAAATGCATGGCAACTACCAAGCAAACAGGACAGTCCAGGTGGATGGCAAGGTACAACCATTTCATTGATGACAATGAAACTCTTATAATATTATTATGTGCTGCATTATGAAGAAATTGAATCAATTGTAGTATTTATGACTACATGATGAAAGTATTTATGACAGTGCCATTAAAAGGAAACTATTTTGACAGTGTCTCTGCATGAAAATTCAAGAATTGGCAGTAAGAATAGGTAACATTATTCACTAATAGTCATTATCAAAGGAAAATATGGGAGTTGAATCTATCTCATATAGAAAATAGTGTTAGAATAAAATGAAATGGAATAGTACAGGCCTGATAGTTTTATCTTGTGCTTTGGTGGGAAGATTGCCATCAAATGATGTACAGTAAAAGGAGCAACACTCCTAATAAGGTATGATAGTCACAAAAGGAATAGCATTGAAAAATGAATAATATCAAAGGATTCTATCTCAACATTCATCTAAAACTGTAGGCCTATACACAATCAGTGGAATGATAAAATCATCAAAGCAAAGAAAAATGCACGGGGGTCATTCTCATCAATTTCTCAAGAGGAAAAATAAAGGTAGTTTATTGACAATTAGATCACTATCCTAAACAAACAAAGAGAAAAATTCTTTTAAAATACTAGAGTTTTGTGTAGGAGGCTGACTCATGGCCATTTTGGGAAGGAGAAAAGTGCAAAGTTTTCTTCATGACGAACGTAGGGTTTTGAAACCTAGAAACTTGTAAATGCCCAAAAGCTACAGAATGATGAAACTCTCATTTTCTCGCACAGGGAAAACCCCATTAGAGTAATGTGGAGTTTCTATAATAAAAAATCAAGACAAGCTACAAAAAATGCATGAATCAATAAGCAAAAATAGAGAGCCCACAACCTGTCAATGCATGGAGGATTTTTCTTTTTACCAAACCCTAGGTTCATTTCTTTCAAAAATGCATTGAATCTTTATAGAAAATAAAATGAATGACCGTGCAAAGCTAAAAATCAAAGCATTGAAATCATGTTTTCCTGAGTTTTGGCTCGGGATCGAGCTCTTTTTTCTCAACAAAATTCATAAAAATAGCGGATAATATCGTATAATGGCTTACTTGCGAGTTTCTTGTCAACCTATATATGGTCTTGTACCTCTGTAGCCATGATTTCTTCCTTAAAATTTATGGTGAAGACTTATCGAAACCCCATGGCGATGTTGTTTCTCCTCTTTGGCTCGATGAAATTAAATGTTTTCCCAAGTTTTGGCTATGTTTCCTTTAGGGTTTCTACCATAAGTATATGTCGTTAAGATATTAGGCAATTTTGCCTATCTTTTAAAATAAAATATAATGCAACTACTATCACCGTGGGTTGAGAATTAATGTCTTATGCCTTATTTATATCCTATGCCTTATGTAACTTAGGCATGTTAAATATGTATTTTTGACTTGCTAAGTCCTTTGCTTTAATCTATGACTGAATACATGGTCTTTTTATTTAATTTATGCATTTTATTACATTGTACAATGCTTAATTTTGAGTGATGATTTATAAATCACTTAAGTTTAAGTCGTTATTTTTAGATGCAAAGATAAGAACATGTGTTCATATGACCAAGTCATGAGAAAAATATGGATTAAATTTATGACATGCCAAGAATATAGAGGAGGTTGGATTCAATTTGCCAACATTTGGAGGGCATCTAGGAGAAATTATGAGAGCTTGAGATATTTTAGGGGTTTGTTTCATGTATCACCATATTGGAATTGGTCCAACTTGACTTTTTCACCCATTATGAACTCTTTTGGAGAAGATTTAAGTGTTATATTCTAGGCTTTTTGAGGGTATCCATCCCAAGGTGGTTTCTGGAACCTTTTTTGGTGGAAACACTCTATGTTGTGTACTTAATCACTTTTGTAACTCATTTTGTGTCAGTTTAGATAATGCAGTTGGAGACTTAGTGAATTTTACAATCCTTTGGCATAATTTTTTTTTGCATCTTTTGGAACTCTTTTGGATATGGAATTCAGAGGAAACCTTGCTCATTTTTGGTAATGAAATTATTGTCATCTTGTTCTTGCAGTATTTGTGTATGTTTAAAGGATTGATCAAGCTATCTTGTGAAGTTTTTCTCTTCCTTGTGGTTTTTGTCTCATATGCTAATACCTTTGCTATAAATAGTAAGCTAACATAGGTTGTTGATTGTGTCTGTGAAGTACTTATCATTTGTTAATTGTGAAGTTTTTATCTTCCCTTTGTAAGCTATTTGTGTTTTGACCTCTTAGTGAAAAATTTATGCAAGAGCCTACTGCAACAAGTTTGTGCAAGTTATATTTTATGTTAGAAGGAGCCAAGTGTGTAGAGTTTTAAGTTTCATTATCCTTTTTAGTTTGGCATATCACTTTAATTTCCTTTAGGTTTCAAATTTTCCAAATTTTAGTCTTTTAGGTTATCTTTCTCCCTTTTCCTCAAAAATCAGTAGTTCTAGGTGACACCATAGGAATCCGACCTTCTCCAGAGGTTGACCTCTATTTATAAGTAACCCACAACTTTAGAGGTCTTTCCATTTTTTCTCTGAATTGTCGAAATCAGGTTCAACAGGGTGCACTTTCAATTAGATAACAATATTAAGAAAATGAGAGCCGAGAAAATAATTAGAGTCCTTGTGGGAAGAGATCAAACTGACTTGGAAACAATATAGAAATAAATCAGTTGTAAAATTGAGGAGATTGTTCAAAATCTAGGACTACTTCTGGTGATTGAATAAAAAGTGAATGATGAACCTAATGCAAAAGAAGTACACACTGATGATGTTGAACATGAGCAGAATATGGATGAAGAAGCTGCAATAAATAACACCCCTCTAGAAGTGGAGGATATGAAAGAAGAAAATAAAGAAGAGGCAATGATCGAAGAATACATTACGAAGGAAAATGTCACAATCACTCCTCTGGTACAAAACACTAAAGTCCCTCCTCTGGTGAACACAAATAATACTACAAAAGTGAACTCTAAGAGGGATGATAAAAATGTTAATGAAGTTGATGATGGAGAAAATTTTGTTGATGAGGAAGATGAAGAGCATGGTAATAAATAATACGAGCATGAAGAGAAGGAAGAAGAGAATAAAGAAGAAGAAGAAAACAGAGAAAAATATGCATCTAGAGATACTGAAAAGGATGAAACAGCTGATTCCAGAAAGTCTATTGAAGAAAAGGATAAGGTTGTAGAAACTACAAAGTCTCTTGGTGAATCTTTTGGCTCCTTCGGAGATCCTCTGATAAATTTATTAAGTGTTCAGCCTAGTTTCCAACCCATTGTGTCCTCTTAGTTGCTGCAACTACCGGTGAATCAAGGTAATGTTGATTTGAACAAGATTTCTCTTATTCACAAGCTATAGCTAGGAGACTTGTTTCATACATTTGCTGGAAAGGAGATAATTGGAACCCATCAAAAAGAGAAAAGAACTGATGGATGAGGCAGTCAAAGTGTTTTTCAAAGATCACACTCGGATCACATGTGGATACCACACTCTTCAGTATAGAAAATTTTAAGCTTTTAATTGATTCATTCAAATATTATGCATATGGACTTAAGGAAGAAGTAGAAAAGGAGGTGGAAAAGAGATTGAGTGATAAGAAAATGATGGAGATGAAAGAGAAGTGTGTTCTTGCACACAAGAATGTTTTTGAATTACTGAAATATGTTGAAAGTAGTGTAGGTGAGGAAAATTCATTATTACAATATGGCATGAAGTGGCCTAGAGCCACACAATTCATAAAGAAGGAGATGGACTCTATTGAGTCACAGATTGATGTTGCATCCAATGCATATGACCTGGTTGTTGACCTCACCGGTGTCACAAGAAGTAAAATTGAATATTTTCATAAGAAAATTTTCCAAGTTCAAGCACAAAAAGAACATATCACACTATAGTTTGGAGAAGTAAGGAATGTAGTCAATCCCAAATTATTACCGATTTCTAAGGCATTACTTAGTTCAGGGAAGGCAAAAGGGATGAATATGGTACCTGGTTCAATAAAACAAGGAGAAATTTTACTATTAAAATTTGAAACTTAGATTAGGCTACTTCCAAAATCCAAATGAGAATGGGAAGATGGAATCCCAACCTGGGAAGATTAGGTGAAGAATTTAGAAGTGTCAACCAGCTCTGGTTAGCTCATCTTTCATGTTTTTATGTATTTTTTTTAATTATTTATACATATGCAAACATATAGAGTTTTTTTCAGTATCTTTTTTCTTCGATACATGACTTAGGGGGAGTTAATTCTTTCCATAAATATGTATATATGGCTACATCATTCAAGGGGAGTTTCGGTAATGGATCAAAATAATTTATGTAGGTGCCCTTTACCCTTGATGTCAAAGGGGGAGAGTTTGGAGAGAATTTTTGGAGTTTTTGGCATGTTGCCATCAATGACTAGGAGACTTATTTCATACATCCGATAGAAAGGAGATAATTGAAACCCATCAAAAAGAGTAGAGAATTGATGGATGAGGTAGTCAAAGTGTTTTTCAAAGATCATACCCTGATCACATGTTGATACCACACTCTTCGGTATTGAAAATTGTAATCTTTTGATTGATTCATTCAAATCTTATATATTTGGACTTAAGGAAGAAGCAAAAAAGGAAGTGAAAAAGAGATTGAGTGATAAGAAAATGATGGAGATGACAAAGAAGTGTGCTGATGCACATAAGAAAATTTCTAAATTATTGAAATATGTTGAAAGCAATGTAGGTGAGGTGAATGCATTATTAAAATATGGTATGAAGTGGCCCAGAGCCACACAATTCATAAAGAAGGAGATGGACTCTATTGATTCACAAATTGATACTACCTCCAATGCATATGACCTAGTTGTTGACCTCACTAGTGTCACAAGAAGTAAAATTGAAGATCTTCATAAGAAAATTTTCCAACTTTAAGCACAAAAATAACATATCATACTACAGTTTGGAGAATTAAGGGATATAGTCAATCCCAAATTATTACCGATTTATAAGGCATTACTCAGTTCAGTCAAGGTAAAAGGGATGAATTTGTTACCTGCATCACCAAAACAAGGAGAAGAATTGTTGCTGAAATTTGAAACTCAAATTAGTTTGCTTGGAGAAGCCAAATGAGAATGGGAAGATGGTAGCCCAGCTTGGGAAGATTAGGTGAAGAATTTGCAAGCATCAACCACCTTCACTTGACATCTTTCATGTTTTTATGTATTTTTTCTAATTATTTGTACATATGGAGAAATATAGAGTTGTTTTTAGTATCTTTTTGCTTTGATACATGACTTAGGGGGAGTCAATTCTTTCCATAACTATGTATATATGACTACATCATTCAAGGAGAGTTCTATTAATGGATGAGAATAATTTATGTAGGTGATATTTTCCCTTGATGTCAAAGGGGGAGAGTTTTGGAGAGCATTTTTTGGAGTTTTTAGCATGTTGCCATCAATGACAAAGGGGCAGATTCTTGGAAGTTTGAGGAGATTGTCATTGATGATGTTTCTTGGCAACACGAGCATGGAGAATGTACATAACAATGTAATACAATATTTTCATTGATGTTAATATTGTTGTGGACCATTTTGATTAATCCTAACATGTTGTTGAGGTGTTGAAGAATTCATTTTTGCAAGGAGATTTGGTCCGGAAAGTTTAGTGATGTGAAAACCTGACTAAGTGTCAGAACTGCCAATTCAGGGTTATAGTGTATCAATTTTGGGGTCCACATCACTCCGTAAAGGAAGATTTTTCATTCCACTTCTAACCTAATTTTTGTGGTTGTTAGAAGAATCTAAATTCAGCATTTCATGTTGTTTGGTGAAGTATTTTTGGAGAAATGAATGACAGAGTCTGGTCTGGCATTTCACAGTCATTTCCTATACAATGTGTCAATGTGGGATATTCCGCACTTCTCCATGGATGAGTCTTTGATGTTGTGGTGTTGAAGATATGTTGACATATGCTAGTTGTGCCTGAATTCTAAATGGTATCATGTTTTATGTCCACATATTACAAATTGAATGAATAGTTGAAGAACTTTTGTTTAGGTCCTATTGTGTGCTGACCTAACATGTTTTATGTGTATGTGAAGGATTAATGTGTGTTGAAATTTTGTATGTGATCTAGTTTAGGTCCATACTAACCTATCTTAAGAATTTTTAAATTTTCAATTGTGGCACAAATTTTGGTTGAATTTTTTTGGGGCCAAGAAGTTGAATTTTATGTGTTTTTGATTAGGGAAAAAATAGATTTTGAAGGGGCTTCGAAACCCTTTAACAAAAAAATAGAGGAAGATATAGCATGATCGAGTAAAAATAAAAAAGTAGAAAGCTTCCAGAAAAGAAGATCCATAAAAACCAACATGGAGGCAACGCCACAAAAAAACCAACAAAATCCCAACAACAAGCCAACCACTAGGTCAGATTCTTCAGGATGTCTGCCACCTCCTACTCTAGTTGGTTCATGTTGAGCACCACTTTCTTTAGCTTTGAAATGTTGACAGGGGCCTTGTTTGCCTTTCTCTTCATATTCGCTCTAGTTCTTTTGCTTGGACCAACATACTCCTCTTGGCCTTTCTCTTTTTCAATAGTTCTACCATAGTCTTCTCCTGATGAACATTCTCCAGATTATCAACCATCATGTTCATTGTGTTCACACTATATTTTAAAAAGTTATGGCTCATGTTCAACACCATTTGGATTGACTCTTTTATGTTCTAGAGCTTTTCCTCCATAGCAAAAATCTTTTCATCATGATTACTCTTAAATTTCTGAAGATCTTCAACAGTTTTCTTGATGCAATCCACCATATATTTATTGTCTTCCTCAGTCCATAAATCAATAGCCCTATCTCTTTCATTGGTTGTATGGTCAATCAACTCAAGCCCTTCTAGTTTCCTGTTCATAGCCCTCTGATTCAGGGAAAACTTTAAGAAAACCCCCACTTGGCAAAAGTGTAAAATCTTAGTGAATCATGTATACTTCTCGATAAAAAATATTAATTTTATTTTCGATTTTTTTCATTTTTTGGGAAAAAAAGTAAATCCCAATTGGTGAATCTTTTATAATCCCTAGAAGTCTGTGGAAAATCGTGGCGAATTTAATTTTTTTTTAATTGAATAAAATATTTTTCATTGACGATTAAAACTGTTTTTCAAACCAAATTTTTTTATACTGGTTTAATAACAGTAAAGTGAATGAAATGTCTTAGGTCTACAAGTTGCAAATTCTTAACCGTTGAAACTTGAGTAATTTATGATATTAATTTAAAAAAATAAACATGACACGTGTTTTAAAGTTGTTTTAAGCTTTTGTGCGCTAGGATTGGCATCAAGGCCAAGGGGCCGGTAACTTAACATTGCAAAGGACTTAAAAAAATCTCCCCCTGTGTTGACCCTCTCACTTAAGAAAATATTACTTGATAGTTGACACTTTGCAGTATGAATTTCTTTAAATGCTTTTTTCTCAAAATTGAAACATTAAAGTTGCAAATTTTTAACCGTTGATCTTTTTAAATCTAATGGTTATAGGGTGATTCCAGAGGTTTAAGTTTGCAAGCCTATCACTTTGTGCATTTAATTACGGAATGCAACTACAACCATACATCAAATGTTCATCCAACGGTTGAAACTTGAGTAATTTATGATATTAACTTAAAAAAATAAACATGACACATGTGTTTTAAAGTTGTTTTAAACTTTTGTGTGCTAGGATTGGCATCAAGGCCAAGGGGCCGGTAACTTAATGTCGCAAAGGACATGAAAAAATATCCCTATGCGTTGACCCTCTCACTTAAAAAAAATCACTTGACAGTTGACACTTAGCAGTACAAAGTGCTTTAAATGCTTTTTTTTTCTCGAAATTGGAACATTAAAGTGAATGAAACATCTCAGGTCTACAAGTTGCAATTTTTTAACCATTGATCTTTATAAATCTAATGGTTATAGGGTGATTCTGGAGGTTTAAGTTCACAAGCCTATTTCTCTATGCATTTCATTACGAAATGCAACTACAACCATACATCAAATGTTCATCCAATGGTTGAAACTTGAGTAATTTATGATATTAACTTTAAAAAATAAACATGACACGTGTTTTAAAGTTGTTTTAAACTTTTGTGCACTAGGATTGACATCAAGGCCAAGGGGCCGGTAACTAAACGTTGCAAAGGACTTAAAAAAAATTTCCCCGTGTGTTGCCCCTCTCACTTTAAAAAAATCACTTGACAGTTGACACTTAGCAATACAAACTACAGAGTGCTTAAATTTTTTTTTTTCTCAAAATTGGAACATTAAAGTTGTAAATTTATAACCATTGATCTTTCTAAATCTAACTGTTATAGGGTGATTTCAAATGTTTAAGTTCACAAGCCTATCACTTTGTGCATTTCATTACGGAATGCTTTTTGTGTGAAGAGTGTAGTTTCTTTTTCTGTCGAGATTTTTTAGTGTAGAGCCGAATGGCCAGGTCTTCCAAGTTTTTCAATGTCATTGAGGTTTTTGTGGCAGATTTGTCTTGGTTTGGGGCCGATATCCCCATCTCGCTTCATATGACAGAGAGGCTAACTAGCCTGACTTCCTTTAGGGCCATCACTGACCAAAGGCTCAAGCAAATTCTATTAAATTATGAGTTGCTGGTGTTAGTGGCTGTGAAAATGGTTCAGGGTTCCAGCCACCTGGAAAGTAGAGAGTATGGAAGAGATAATTTGTAGGTCTCTTCTTGGTTCTTAGCCTCTTTGTTGGATAACTTGGTGCCGAGAGCGAAAGCTAGAAGATTAATGCTCAAAATGTTTAAACTTGACTTGCTTGGAGGGATGGATAAGATTCTTCATTTGGCGGTAGAAGGCAGAGGTTGCCCGCGACCTTACGATGTGGAGAGAGTGAGAATGGAGGATACGGTGAAGATATACCCGTTTCTCCTAGATTTGCAAGGACTTGGATTAATGCACCATCGGGTGATTGTCGTGGTTGCTATTATTTTTCTAAAAAAAATCTTTGGTCTAATGGCGGTCAACAGTGATGACTAGAAGGAAGAATTCAAAGAGTTTGCATGGTTAAATAAATTTCTATAAATTGGTGAATCGGTGATAGTTCTTTTTTGTCTCATAGATGATAGTTTTTGGTTCATCTATGCTTTTCTATCCTCGTTTGGTTAATCGATGTCAATATTACTAATGGGGTTTTTTGGTTAGTATTTACTGGGGTCTATTTTGATATCATTTGGCTATTGTAAATGGAATTCTAATGGGAGGGGTAGCATGATATATTTTTGCTTAATTTACTTGCATGGCAGATGCATGCACTTCAAACTTATATTAATAACATATGACTCTTACGTATAAAAAAAAAAAATAGAAATCAATAACGACAACATTTAGTGTTTATAATGTTTTTTGTCAATTTGATGGACACTTTATTTTTTCATTTGTATTGCTTTATGTTTTACTTTGAAATCTTCATGCATTTATTTCTTAAAAATATATACCACATTTTGATTTTATGATGAATGCAAATTGTAGAAATTTGTGTGAAAAAATCCATATTATAGCCTACATTGCTCCATAAACAAATTTAAAATCTCGTACTTTTAGTCCTTCTCCCATTTATAACAAAATTCAATACCATCGGCATCGGCCTAACAATGCTTTATCTGTGGAACCCCCGTCACAGCCCCACCAATGGCTTGAAGAAAATAGCTCATAACCTAGTATCGATGTAACAATACTCTATCGAGCTGACTCATAAGGTGCACTCCCCGATGTATTGATAGAGTTACAAAAGTAAGCACATCACTGTAACACATAAACATCGGTGGAATGAATGATTGCACTCCCCCAATGGCCCGATATAACCATGAATTATCAAGTGAATATTGCATAAAGTATATTACTTAATTTCTCATAGGAAAAAACTGATTTGAATATATTAATAGACAATGAAGTTCTAAACTTATAAAATAACTCTTTACTGTAAGTGTAAATGAATAACGAAGAATAACACAACACAACCATTTATTTTATTGCAACTGAATTTCAATGTCACATTATTACATATCTTTTTAAATACGAGTAGTTGTAGAGCATCCAAGCTCCTATTTTGTATAAATAACATATGTCAGTGTGTCACTTTACATAGACACAATTTAATAATTTATTCCAAGTTGTTGCTCATTACAATGGATTACAAATTGATTCCAATTTCCAAGCTTTTGCTGCTGACAACTTACTACAAATGTAACTCTAAAAACAAATGCATTATTCCAAGCTTCTATTGGTGATAACGTAATACAAATGTGGCTCTGAAAATAAATGCATGATTCCAAGCTTTTGTTGGTGGATTTGCCAACCATACTGGGGGAAGGGGGTTCTAATCATTCTAGGGAAATGGGAGCACTGAATATAGAAAATGTACTTATCCCCTTTGAGAACTAGAGTCATGCAGAAGATGTAATACAAATGTCTCTTTTGAAAATTAGTGCATGGGGCTTGCCAGGGCAACCATGCTGGGGAATAGGGAGCTGTGAAGATACAAGAGGAGTAGAAAATCTGCTCCCATCTTTTGCACGCAAATTCCATGCACTGGTATAACACTTACCTTCATCAGAGCTCATCATCCTAGTTCAAAACCTATCTAAGAAGTCAAGTTAACCAAATCAACTTCTTTTCAATTCCACCCATTCTGAACTTGAAGGAAATTCGTCTTTTACTTATTACTCTGTAATTACATAATTGTAGGCAGGAGAATTTACAGTATCCCCAATAATACTACATCATCTTCTTTGTGAGTCTTTATTAACCCTAGAAAATGAAAACCCTTATGACACTATCCACTATTCACTATCCCTATTTATGGGCCACCAGTGCCGCTACCAGCCTGGGTATAATGATAATCGTGATTCGTGTATAGCTAAAATGTTTAATTTGATTGACATCTGGCTACATGCAAACTGTACCTCAAGCTGACAAGTTGTCAAAATCACCAATGCCACTCAAGCAATATGAAATAATTACAAATCTTGTTTCATTAAAGCTATGAGTTGTCCAAGAAATTGCTTCAGATGTTCATATCACATATGGCATTAATCATCGCCACTGCCAGCACCAGCAGTACAAAAACCATAATTTCTTCAAAAAGATTGAGAATTTCAATAATGTACAATGTCGAGGCATTGAAAAGACATAATTATTGATGAGCGATGAGCCTTGATCTCACCACATGTCTGCATCTAACGGTTCTAGTGTTATTTTAGAGGTTTCAATTCGTAAGTCTAGTGCTTTAGAGATTTACTTCCGGAATGCAACTCTTTTTTCTTGTTGGTGTATAGATTTGTCACTTTAACCATGAAAGTAGATGAAAGATATTTATAAAAAAAAATACATAAAAGTGATTGTTTCTCTTTTAACAAATGTATGAATCTGAACACATTGCACAAAGTCTCAGATGAAAATATACGTATTCTAACCTAACAGATAAACATTGAAGAATAATCATGAAGAAACACAATTCATTCATGATTAAAAGGAAGCATTAATAAATAGATAGATTTAGAAATATATTCTTTTATCTCTCTAATGCCAAAAATGTGGACTCAAAGACCCGTCACCCCATGCCTTGTACAATCAAAAAGTGCTCAAAAGTTGAAACACAATTCATTCATAATTAAAAGGAAGCATTAATAAATACATAGATTTAGAAATATATTAGTTTATCTCTTTAATTCCAAAAATGTGGATTCACAAACCTGTCACGCCACACCCTGTACAATAAAAAAGTGCTCAAAAGCTGAAACTACCCCCCCTTATAAGGATTCATGCATGTTGTTAAACCGTTGGAGGTGTCGGGACTCTGTATAGTTCTAACCACATTTCCATAACTAAAATTTGAAATTCAATGCATTATTCTTCTTCTTCTAAAATGAAAATCACCCTGTTGTACTCGACATAGCTAGTTTTCTCTTTCCACGTCACTGAATGCAACTGGAAAATGATGTCAAGTTTTCATTCTTCATGCCAATTCAAATCTAGTTGCATGATGCCACCGGTTCATCTTCCCATTCCCTGATATTTCCAGGAAGTACCATTTTGAGGAAACTTTGAGTCTTGAGTTGAAAATGCTACCACCTTTCCTTGTATGCAAGCTCACTTAACTTCATCAACAGGAAGAAACCATTTATTTGCCAAGAAAAAAGTGCCAATTTGCTACTAAAGATTACGTCAAACCTCAAGTTGGCGTTTGAAAGCATTTGAGAAGACATCCCTTAATGACACTATACAATTCATGAAATGAGCTAACACTTCAAAATTTGTGCATCCCGCCCAGGTGACCCCATTGCTGAGAAACATAACTCTTTAATTATTTGTACGGTAATAAAATCTCAACCATTGATTTCTAGAAATCTAACAGTTCTAGTGTTATTCTGGAGGTTTCAATTCACAAGTCTAGTGCTTTAGAGATTTACTTTCGGAATGCAACTATAGCCGTCCATCAAACATTCATTGAATGGTCCGTATGATTTTTTATTGGCATATCCGTTTATTTTGCCACTGAATTTTTTTATTAGTTTGAATTTGCAACTTGTAGACCTAAGACTTTTCATTCACTTTCATATTTTCATTGGCGATCCCAGTTCAAAGGCCTTATCCTTTCCCATGGATTTATACTGGTCCCTCATAGTTATTGCAAAACTCCTACACTTTTTTCTAAGATTATTTTCATTTAAAATTCCTTCTATTGTCTACTCATTGTATGTTACCTTTTTTGAAAACTGTTTGATCAAGATTTTTACTTGATCATGAAAATATTTTGGGTTATCTCAGTTTACCCAAAATTGAGGATACACAATACCCATGGCTTCAATTATTTCATGTCAAGAGAATCTTTCATGAATCTCTGAGGAAAGAGATTTTGCAATTTCCTTCAAATTATCAGTAACAGATTTAACAATATCGTTAAAATCTTCCTCATTAACAACTACTTCTCTACTAGAGTGCCTAGTTGTCTTACAATGGTACATTGGTATCTCATATCCATGTACATAGATACATAAGTTCCCGCTTCGATGAAACTACAAATAATTATTAGGATTATTCAAATCAGTAATTTTCTACCACATCAAATAATTTGCGCCTTCTTGTGTTAGATCTAGATATAGATGATCAAGGGCCAAGCATGTAAGTTTATGTAGATTGGCATATTCATAAATATACATAGTTCTATCTTGGGCTTTCTTCATAAGATTGTTCATCTCATCCAGCATGGGGAGAAGACTAGCTAAAGTCAAGAGTGTCTCTATATCATTTAACCCATGTAAGAGGTCAGGAGCTTTATCTACTGTGTTGTGATTCTCGTACATCACTCCAATCAAGGATTGATATTCTGAAAGAACTCGTTGCGTTGGTCCATGCAAGGAGATCCATCTGGTATCGAAATCCTTGAGAAGCTCGTTTCCAGGTGTTATTCCCTTAGAAAAATGTTGAAATTCAAGGAAATGTTTGGGACTTCGGTTGAAGTATGCGTGGATCTTGCGAACTAGATTTTTAAATTTTGATACTATAGGAAAGTTGCTTAAAATTTTGAATGCTAAATTCATTATGTGGGCCATGCAATGAATGTCAAGCATGTATGGTGCACAATTAGTTTGTAACTTTGTGCAAACACCACTCCTTTGACCTTGCATCACTGCAGCTCCATCAACTCCTACACACACCAACTTTTTGGCAATTTTCAACTCATCCATATTTATAATTTCATTCAAAGATTTCTTGACTAGTTCAAATAGATTTTGCGATGTTGAACTATCCTTCATTTTATGAACACAAAGAAGATAAGATTGGCGAACATGTTGTTTTGTAGTATACAAATGCATACAGACCCAAGAAGTATTATCTACTATAGTAACTTCATCTAAAGATAATGCAATGAAATTTGACTCTTTTACTTTCTCCTTTAAATCTTCATTTTCCACTGCAGCAAGATAGTTCACCCATTCCCATCCAGCGTTGACTGACCAATGTGAGGGGAAAAGTGGGGAACACTAAAATAAGATAATAAATCAAAATTTTATGGGTAGTGTGTCATAAGATGCCCCCTAGAAAAAATATGGAAAACAACACTCATCTAAACAATTGTTGACAGATTTGCTGCTACCATGGCTTTTCCAAAATGAGCCTCGAGTGTACCTTGACATTTTTCAAGCTTCAAAATTCTATGGTTATGCTCTTCATAATGGCATACTTAACATGAATATATTATTCCTTTTATTTCCATCATACGACTGATTGTTCCTTTCTGTCTATGATTTTATTTTCATAAGCTTAACTGATTTTCTTTTCTATAGTGTCAAGCTTTAGCTACAACGTCTTGTCTCTTCCAAATTTCCAGCTACAAATCATACATTTGACCTTTGTTTCCCTTTCAATATTTTTTTGTTTGATACCCCCACTGGTACAATGACTGGTTACTTCAACAACCAACCAAGTTGAAAATTCCTTGTCATTTCCCACTCAAACCCCAATTTTGGTTTGCCATTTCTTTTCTTGCTACCAACATCATCTTCATCCAAGTCAATTATCTCATTCTAGCCAACCAGGGTATCCCTTGGAACATATTTTGCGGTATTGCCATCCTCATTTGATACATTTTGATTTAACTCAATTACAATCTCACCTTGACCTTCCTGTGGTGGTGAGGTATTGTGAATGCCTTCTTCAATAATATTTGGTGGAAGATTTGATGATGTAGCTCCACCTTGATCTGATGGATGAGAAGCTTTGCTAATTCCAAAGTAAGACTATATGGTACCTCCACGTTTTAGGTGTTTTGATGGCCTCCCAGTCTGTTCATTACCTTGAGGATTCTTACCCTGGTTTCTCGACATATTGATCTCACTTCAAATAAAATCTGGAAAAAAAAATCTTCTTGTTTAAGAAGGACAAACTGATAGAGAATATAGATCCTATTCCCTACTCAAAATCATGTTTAAGACTTAAGAAAAAAAGGAAAATAGATAAATAAATCTTATTATTATAACTAATAACTAATAAAAATATGAAGAAATGATCACTCACCTTTAAGCCTATGTTTTCGGCTTTCGTTGACTTCTGAATCGAGAAGTAGAACCTCAGAACCAAACAAAATGTGTAAGAATAAATAACAGTTTCAATTTTATTTATATCAATCTATATTTGGTGAATTTTGTAGGATTTTAAATGGAATGTTAAAAATTTGGTGAATCTCGTGTGCTTATACAATGATACTTTGTAATTTTCAAGGCAAAATGTGTCCTCAAATGTAATTATTTTTAAATATAATTGGCGAAATAGGTCCTCATAAGAAACTATTTATAAATTTTAATTGGCGAAATGGGTCTTCACAAGCAACTATTTGTAAATTTTAATTGGCGAAATGGGTCCTCATATAATGTTTTTTTAATAGTATTGGCGAATATGTTGTTGTTTTATGACATGCTCCCGGGATTCCAGGTGAAAATATTAATCGATCTATTGGAAATGCGTAGTCTTTTATTTTGAATTTATTGCCTAAACATGCCTCATAAAAAAAGACCGCTTGTGAATGGACATGCATTGGACCAATAGTTCATAAAATTCAGGCGATTTGGACACCCTGTTAGGTACGATAAATTGTCCAATTTCAACTTGCATGATTCCTAGAATTCACCAATTGGAAAATTTTTCCACTAAATTTGTCCCTGGTTTGATTCAACTTAATTTCCTTATTCTCAAAAAACACCCATCTCATCAATTTGAAAAAATCCACAGCCTCGTTGCGAGCAATGGTGAGGATGTCAGTAGGGAACTCACATTTGACTTTGAAATAATGGTCATCAACTTTGAGGTCACTAGGATAATGAGGCCTATCCTCTCTGTCAATGGCAGGGTAGCTAGAGTACTCTGACGAAGGGGTCAACTGAGACTCCTCATGATCAGAATCACTGGAGGGGTCCACCAAATTCTTTCTTTTGGCCTTCTCCTAGGGGGTGGCAATAGATTTACCTTTCACCTTAGATCTAGCATCTCAGAGCTCAGGAATAAAACCTTAAATTTTCCTTCAGAGGTCAAAGGAACAAGTTTAGAGGGGGTGCAAGCTTTCATCTTTCCTTTGCTACTACCCTTCCCCAAATCCTTTGAGGGCAAGCCAACCTCATCCTCCATATTCGTTTCCCATTCCTCCTTCTTCGTGTAACTAGTACCCAATTCATCTTGATGTCAGAAGTAGTTGAGGAACACAAAGTGGTAGCCAAAGACCCTTGTGTATCTCCCATCTAGAATGATATATTCCATGATCACCTTTAAAACCTCTTGCTAGACCAGTTTAATGCTTTTGGAGTCGTAGCTGCTTTTAGAGACCCTACGAAGGTCCTCTTTTTCCTTCTTTGTCTTCGAAAACTTTTTTACTGCCTAGTCAAAGAGTTTCTATCTCTGTAAAACTTGAGACCCTCCTTAGAAAGCCCCGCCACCTCAATAATTAGTTGCTTGTCAATGGTAACCTTTCTCCCAAACAGATTAATTTTACCATTCTTCCATTCCTTAGCAAAGTACTTCATTACCTCTATATTCCAACCATGAAGTTTTTTGATATAAGGGGTGATCCCTCCCTTCACCAACAGTGGCCACACCTTAGCATTCTTCCTTACCTCCTCACAGTCCATCGATTCCACACGCTGTCGATCACCACCCATTTTGGAAAAGTAACAAACTCACTCAAAAGGCTTCTAAAATCCACACAAACTAATCACCAAAATACCGAGAAAGCATGTGAGGCACAAAATATCAGAGTAGCTATTAAGAGTTTGGTACTCCGACCTACAAGATGGAATTATTAAATAGCAATTCCAACACTGCATGACTTGACACTCCTCTTCCATAATCATTAATTGATAGGTAAATTAAAATCCTCCCCGTGAATTCTATCATACTTAAGTAAGGCTATGAAATCAGCCTCTAGCTTGTCACCCCTTTGTCGCGTGGTTTTTTTATTGGCCTGCACACCCTTATTACCAAAAAAGTCTGTCATAGTGTTAATTTCCCTGTAGGCATAGGAAATGAAGCATTTCTCAAAAGAGCTTATAATAATTTTAGAGAGATTGATCCAACTTTCTATGGTCCATGAAGGGTTTTGGAGGCCCTTGATACATTGGATGATATTGTTAGAGTCCCCTTCTAACCAAACATTTTTGCAATTCAATTGACGGGAAATATTTAAAGCTTGGAAATCCCTTATGGCTTCAACAAGGTGGTTTGTCTAGGTACCCAAGGGGAGTGCCACTACTGAAATAAAATTTCCATTCTCATCCCTTATCACTCCCCCACACCCAGCAGGCCCAAGGTTGTTGGGATATTTTCCTTAGCTTTCTGGCATGCTTCTCCTTCGGCCTTGGCTTTTCCTTCATGTTTATGGCATTTACCGCCATATCACGATGGTCTTCCTTTCTACTATGGCGGTACCGCGGCGTTGGGTTTGACAGTTATCTTGTTACCACATGCGGTCTCCTTCCTCACCGCAGTGGTCATGGTAATGGTCTTTCGGTCTAGCTTTGGTGGTTATTGCCATAACATAGGCAGTGGGTCAACTCACTGGGGTAGCGCAGTGAGACCGCTTGCAGTGGTCCTGGCAGTTACTGCCATACCAGAGGCAGTGTGTCAACTTACCGCAGTAGCATGGTGGGACCACCTGCGGTGGTCTTGGCAGTTACCACAACCACCGTTGTCGGTGAGTTCACTCACCGAGATGGCCGTGGTAAGCCTGCCAACGGTTTGGCTAGTGGTTACCATTGTACCATGGTAAGACCACCAATGGTCAGCAAAGATGGCTATTGCCATACCACGAGGTGAGCCACTTGGGACTGTGGTAGCACGGTGGAAGTCTATGGGCCAGAGCTCGAAGGAGCTTGGATAGCTTACCGCCATATTGGGAGGTGTGTTGGTCTGGGCTGCGATAGAGTGGTTGGAGCTCAGATGAGCTCAGGGCAGAGTTTGACAGAGTTGGACTCGGTGTCAAAGTGGTAGGCGAATGACAGGGCGACACATGGCAGGTTGATTTCATCTGATTGGCCGATGACAAAGGAGAGGACAAAGCACGGTGAAGACTTGGGTGAGCTCGGGCGAGCTCACCGCCATACCGCGGCTGGGTCGAATGGACTCGGTGGTAACATGGTAGGGGCTCAAATGGGCTAGGAGCTTGATTGACTGAGTTGGACTTGACTATCATAGTAACCAATGAATGGATGGTGGACACGTGGCTCGACTCAGTAGTTTGTTTGGATAAAATCCAAAAGTAGTTATTACTACTGACTCAGGGTGGCAAACAGGAACCCGTTTTATGGCAAGAAGTTATTACCTGGGTGGCTCGATGCAAAGGAGATCCGTGTAGATCGAATGTGTGCCTCACTGTTTGATGCATGAACCCGAGGGTCAGAAATTGGTTGGGTCATTGAATGCGATGTATGGCTCAGTCAAAGATATACATTATGATAATAACCAAAAGGTGGCAGATGGTAGAGAGCCATTGAAAGAGAGAGAGGCATGGAGTGGGTTCGTGTAGTATGCTAAGGCATTGAAACTGTGGACACTCTATCTCTTGGATCAAAATGATGTGAACCTATTGTGAGGCCTTGGGGTTGTGCTAGTCGAGAGGCTAGTTGTGATAGTCTATTATGAGGAGCTAGAGGGAATCTATGTAGTAATGACATATGGATGTCATTGGAACTACATGAAGGTTCTGGTTTTTTTGCCTGCCTGTATTCTCCTGTTGGACAAGATGTAACACTCCTGGAAGAGCATAGCTCTGAATATTTTGTATTGTAATCCTTTTACTGAATAATACAATATGAGTTTAGTGTTTTGGAGGGTGGGGTTTTTTACCTGAAAGGGTTTTCCCCACATATATCTGTGTGTCAATATTGCTTCCTCTTTCATGGTTATCTGTTTATGTTGGATCTATTATTTGTTTGCATCCACTTCTCTTAGAGGATCAATGGGGGATACTTTGTGCCTACTTTCGCTTTATGGTATAGTTGTGTGTGTCTTTGGAGTGATTTTGAATTGAAATCACTAAGGAACTGCTATCTTAGATGCCTATCTTGTTGACAGACCGAACTCCTTATCCCCAACAAGTGGTATCAGAGCACGTTTGTAGGAGATCAAGGCTTGATGATATCAACCAGTGGTATCAAAGTCTTCTCCCGGTTGTTGAAGTTCTGGGTATTTTTCCTGTGATGATTTCTTAGCTTGGTAAGCTTGAGGAAGTCTGGAGAAATCGATTGGTGATTGATTCTTTGATTCAACACGCAGTTTGAAAGACGTTGGAGAAGTATGGAGTTGATCATGTTGTGGTAATGTGATATGAAGCTCCTGGCTGGTAACAATGTTATGGTGCAAAGGGCGTGAGATGTGCTTGTGGTTGTGTTGCAGCAAAGTGTCGAGTTCATACTGGGTGTCTGTGTGAGAGGCTCCCTGGCGGTATGGACTTGCTTGTGTTGTTGATCAACTATGGAGAGTTGAGCTTGTGTTGGGTGGTTTTTGACTTAACACTGAAGGCAGTTTCTTTGGTGCTCTAATTGCCTGGAGGCTATGAAGTGACCTTGGTGGTTTGCAACTTCTACATAGCCTGGCTCTCTCATTTTCTTGTGCATGACTGTGGTGTTGGAATTGGTCTAAAATGGACCTGTTGTTCATGTGTGCATGTGTCTTGCACTTGCATGGTTTTAGATTCATGTCTTTGGCTCTGAAGGTTTTGTGTAGATTTTCCTAAAAAGTCTATGACACATTTTCATGTTTCTTTTCTTTGTTCTGGTTAACTGTGATGGTTGTGTGCAGACTCCTGAGTAGTCCAGATGAGCAATGAAGATGGATATGCGTGGGTGTTTTATAAACACTGTGGTTTTGCAGGTTTTACACAGTCAAGGAAAACTTGTGTTGTGTGGAGTTGTTGTCTACTATTTTCCAAATCCTGGTTTTTTGGGGTGTGACTAGAAGAGATAGTTGTAGCTCGACATATCTTAGAGGAGGTGTGATGTCTTCTCTACATGGGAGTGTTGGTATGTGTTCTTTCATCTAACATTTCTTGTGGTGGTGCTTTATGGTTGCTTGGACTATGGTGCTCAAGTGTTGTGGACGTATTTTGGCAAATCAGATCTGGCCTTTGATCTGGTGTTTGAGTCATGGTTGTCTACATGGTTGTTCTCTTTGAGATCTTAGTTTTGTAGTTTTCCAGTGTGATAATATATTTGGAGGGTTGTCATTTGAAGTGGATCTCTGAGTTGCGTGGTTGATAGATTAGCTACCTATTGACTATTGTGGGACAACTCGAGAGTGGACTATCTATATCCATGTGATTGCTTCTGTCTTGTTGTAGATCTATTAGCTAACCTTTTCAGTGGTCACTTGTCCATTGGCGTGGCTATTTTGAGATGAGAAGGTGAATGGCATTCAGAGTACCTGAATAGTCAGTTATGGGAACCTATAGCATGTGGGTCATGATGTCATCAAGAGCCTGTTACATTGCTTAGTGTAAGCTTTTGATAGTGATGGTGTGGTCAGTTATGGTGCTTGGAAAGCTCAATGTCACATTGCAGTGGGAGCTTTAGCAATGACTGGTGTCCTTCTTTGGTGTTGCAGTTATTGTGTTCTTTTGCATCTGCATGTTCACTATTTGAAGGTGTGCAACATCTTGGATCCACAAAATACATTGTTAGTTTTGGCCAAGTTGCTGGTGGTGCTTGATAGGTGATGTTGATTTTGGTTTAGATTTGTTTGTTTTATGTCATGGTTACTCTTTCTTAGAGTTTTAGCATTTTTCTTTGCTCTTGAGACCATAGCTTGTTCACCTGAAGCATGGTATCTCCTAACGGGGATGTGAAGATCATGGTGTCATGATAATTTTTTTGAAGCTTTGACAATGGTCTGGGGTTTCTCTATGTTTTGAGAGCATTGGTCATATGCTAGTGAACTTCATGGTTGTTGCAGTATTATAGATTGGAGTCAGCATGAGATGATAGGTTGTTGATACTCATGGATCTATGGAGAATAAGGTGAGGCTGGAATTCTTATGAGAATTTTGTTGTTACAGCTGAAAGTCTGAGAAGCCTCCACCTTGGTTGAATGCGAATTCAATAGAGAACTTGAAGGAGAATGCTCTTGGGTAAGTCATGATGACTTGTATATCTTGGATGAGCATGTTTTCTTTTCTCCTTGGTCTGCTTGACAGTGTTCCTATGAAAGGTATTTGCCCATTATACTTTTCAGGTGTGTTATACTTTATCTTTCATTGGTATGAATCTTGAGTTTCTTTTAAGATTCTGGAGGATCCATAATGGAAGATGGATAGTATTGTGTATCTCCTTGCTCTTTTGGGGACTGACAGGAGATGGTGTATGGGTTAGTTTGATCTTCTTTGAGATGCTTACATTCTGTTGGATGTTGTTAAGGGCTTCCCTTTGGGATGTGAAGAAGATCATTCTTTACATAGTAGGCATATAGAAGTGTTTGTAGAAGGACATTTCTAATTTGTTGTTTCTCTCTAACCTGGTCTTTTCTTCTTGAATGTTCTTGACTTAATATGTAAGATGTCTTTTTGGATCCGTGGTGTCCTTTTATGGTCATGTACTATCAATTTGGTGATGATGCGTAGGTTCCTATGACCTCTTTCTTTAGTCAAATTTGGAGGACCTTGGAAGAATAGTGGAAGGTGTTGAGAGAAACATTTCTTGTAGCAGGAGGCTGCAGGTGTACAGATCAGAGTGGGTTTCCCTTGTAACTACATGGTTACTTATTTTTGCAAGGGCTTGTGGAATTGGTATGCCTGGATCATTTGTGATGGTGCTTTGTTTGCACTCATTTGGATAGTGCCCTTGCAGTGGGAAGACCTGGACGTGTTTAGTCTATGACTGGTTGACACGGGGTGCTTGTTTGCTGCTAAGATGGGTGGTTTTATGTGATGGCATGAGTCTGTTGTTGGTTTTCATACCTTTGAGGTATGGGTGGTTGGATGTTTCAACATGAGCTATGGGTGCTAGTTTTTAGCTGTGTGGTTTTGATTAGTTGGACGGAGGGCAATTAGTTTGTGGTTGTTGTTCTAGCTGATGGTTTCTTGTTCTGGAGAATGGTTTTATGTATTCGTGTGGTGCCTTGTTGTTTGCTACTTTGTTGCCTTTGTTGCCTAGAGGATCAATTATTTTCATTCTTGAGACTGGTGCATATACACCTTGGTGTGTTCCTGTGTTTGGAGCTGGTGCCTGAGATGGTGGAAATTTTTGATGTCATTACAGAGGTCTTGGTTGGAGCGTGGAACTTTGGTTTTGGTCCTTGTTCGAGTTTTGGAGGATGCCTAAAAGCTTGCGTCAAGTGGGAGATTGTTGGGATATTTGCCTTAGCTTTTTGGCATGTTTCTCCTTCGGCCTTGGCTTTTCGTTCATGTTTATGGTGTTTACTGCCATATCGTGGTGGTCTTCCTTTCTACTCTGGTGGTACCACGGTGTTGGGTTCGACGGTTACCTCATTACCATGCACGGTCTTCTTCCTCACTGTGGTGGCTGCGGTAATGGTCTTTCGGTCTGGCTTTGGCGATTATCGCCATATCACAGGCGGTGGGTCAACTCACTGTGGTAGCACAGTGAGACCTCTTGCGGTGGTCCTGGTGGTTACTGCCATACCACAGACAGTGGGTCAACACACTGCGGTAGCGCGGTGAGACCGGCTGTGGTGGTCTTGGTGCTTACCGCCACCACCGTGGTCAGGGATTTCACTCACCGCAGTGGCCGCATTAAGACCGCCAATGGCCTGGCTGGTGGGTATCGTTGTACCACAGTCAACCAAATGATTGACCACGATGGTCACGGTAAGACTACCAGCAGTCAGCCAAGATGGCTACCGCCATACCACAAGGCGAGCTGCTTGGGGTTGCATTAGTGTGGTGGTGTTCTATGGGCCACAACTCAAAGGAGCTATGATGGCTTACCACCATACCGTGAGGCGTGTTGGTCTGGGTTGTGGTAGAGCGGTAGGAGCTTGGATGAGCTCGGGGTAGAGTTTGATCAAGTTGGACTCAGTGTCAGAGCAGTAGGTGAATGATAGGGTGACATGTGACAGTTTGATTGTATTTGGTTGGTCGAAGACAAAGGAGAGGACAAAGCATGGTGAAGACTTGGGTGAGCTCAGGCGAGCTCACCGCCATACCATGGCTGGGTCGAATGGACTCTATGGTAACACGCTAGGGGCTTAGATAGGCTAGGAGCTCGGTTGACCGAGTTGGACTTGACTGTCATAGCGACCAGCGAATGGATGGTGGACACTTGGCTCGGCTCAGCATTTTTTCTGGCTAAAATCCAAAAGCAGTTATTATTGCTGACTCAAGGTGACAAACAGGAACCCATTTATGGCAAGAAGTTATTGCCTGGGTGGCTTGATGCAAAGGAGATCTATGTAGATCGGATACCTTCCTGACTATTAGATGCATGAACCCGAGGGTCAACAATTGGTTGGGTCATTGAATATGATGTATGGATCAGTCAGAGATATACATTATGATAATAACCAAAAGGTGGCAGATGGTAGAGAGTCATTGAAAGAGAGAGAGGCATGGAGTGGGTTCGTGCAGTATGCTAAGGAATTGAAACTGCAAACACTCTATCTCTTGGATCAAAACAATGTGAACCTGTTGTGAGGCCTTGGGGTTGTGCTAGCTGAGAGGCTGGCTGTGACAATCTGTTATGAGGAGCTAGAGGGAATCTATGTAGTAATGACATATGGATGTCATGGGAACTAGATGAAGGTTCTAGTTTTGTTGCTTGCCTATATTCTCCTATTGGAAAAGATGTAACACTCCTGGAAGAGCATAGCTTTGTATATTTTGTATTGTAATCCTTTTATTGAATAATACAATCTGAGCTAAGTGTTTTGGAGGGTGGGTGTTTTTACCCAAAAGGGTTTTCCCCACGTATATTTGTGTGTCAATATTGCTTCATCTTTCATGGTTATATGTTATTTGTTTGCATCCAATTCTCTCAGAGGATCAATGGGGGATACTCTGTGCCTACTTCCATTTTATGGTACAGTTGTGTGTGTCTCTGGAGTGATTTTGAATTGAAATCACTAAGGCATTGCTATCTTAGATGCCTATCTTGATGATAGATCGAACTCCTTATCCCCAACAAGGGTTACCCTTAGCTGCCCTATCAAAGTTAACTTTTACCCAACCAGGAGGAGGAATATTCCAATAGATTCCATCTTTGGGACCCTTGGTTATTTTAAGGGGGTGAGAGATATCAAAATTAATCTGCCAAGCATCCGCAACTCTGAACTCATAATCTTGGTACCTGACCTTTCCTTTTGCCTTAGTTTTGCAACTTAGCCAATCTAAGTTCTCTCTCATAGCCCTGATAATTTTACCAAAAATAGTTTCCTCTAAAAGAGCAGAATCCCTAACGATTCTATTATTACGCTCTTTCCAAATACCCCACACAAGGTGTGGAAAGATGTATCGCCAGAGCAAATTTAGCACTTGATTGGTTGAGGGAGATTTCCACTTGCAATAGAAGTCCAGTATAGAGCCAAGAAAAACCCAACTAAGTTTCCACAATTGCTAGACCCTACATCAAATGGCATGGGCAAAAGGACAAAGGAGAAAAAGATGTGACACATTTTCAGCCTCCGCACAAAAAAGATAGCATCCATTAGAAAGAGATAGACCACACTTATAGAGATTGTCATTAGTCAAAATTTTGTTCTGAAGGAGGATCCACATAATTTTTTATTTTGGGTAATAATTTTTGCACCCAAGCCTTCACCCACACAAGAGAGGGGGAGTAATGATAACAAGATGTCACCGCCGAGGAGATAGAGAAGGCCCATTTTGATGAAATTTTCCAAACCATTATGTCCTCTTGGCCCTGTGGACTCAACTCAAAAGATTTAAGAAGAGACTGCAGGGGAATAAGGTCTAGAGTAATTGATGAAAATGAGAACCCACTGGTCATTCCTCCAATAATCCCCAACTAAAGTACCAAATCTGGTTTTGTAATCCTCCATATGAAGTTTAAAGATTGTATTATCACAAAGAGGCTCTTTACCAATCCAATTGTCTTCCCAGAACAAAATCTTTCTACCATCATCAAGATTCTAGACAACACCTTTCACAACAAGATCCCTAGCCTTAATAAAATTATTCCAAAGAGAAGAGCCATGAGGGAGATCCTGAGCACTAATAAATTCCTTGAAAGAAATGACACCATTCAAATTTATGTTGTCCCAAATAGCATTCCATTCATGGTCTTCAACAAAGGTTCTCCAAACCTGCTTCGACAAGAGAGCTTTATTAAAGACTCTAATATTCCATAGACCAAGTCATCCATATTTTTTAGGTTTGCACACATTCTCCCAAGCAACCAATGAGATTATCTTTTTCTCCTCAACCCCCGACCAAAGAAAATGTTTCTAAATCTTCTCTATAATTTTTCAACAAAATTTAGACAGGATTTTGAACAAACTTAGAGCATAGACAAGAAATTTATGAAGAGAAGACTTATGCAACATAACTTTACCCACTTGACTAAGGAGGGCCACTTTCCAGCCTGCTAACTTCCGATTAAACTAATCCACAAGGGAAATCCAAAAGGATTCAAGGGGTTTGGTTCCCAGAGGCAGCCCTAGATAAGTGGAGGGGAGAGAGCAAACAACACAACCCAAAATGTCAGCAATCTTCCTTTGCCTAGGGTCAAGAGTGTTGAAAAATAAAAGGTAGCTTTTCATCCTCTTAATTTTTTGCCCTGAAGCTTCTTCGTAAAGAAAGATAGAACACTTTTCAAATTTCTAGCTTCTCCAATAGTTGAGCTTCCCATGAGAATAGTGTCATCGAAAAATTTCTAATGAGAACAAACAAGATTAGTCGATGACAACTTTAGCACCTTTAAACTTTCATCCACCACCTTTTTGTGCAATAATTTTCCCAAACTCTCCACCATCAAAGTAAAGGAAATAGGCAAAGTGGGGTCTCCTTGTCTCACTCCTCTTGAAACCTTGAAAAAGTGGGAGGGGGGATCATTTATAATAACAACAGTGTTGGTAGTAGAAATAATTTCCCAAATCAACTGAAGAAATCTCTCTGAAAAACCAAAATCTCTCAAAACCTTCAACAAGAACTCCCAATCCACCCTATCATAGGCCTTGTACATGTCCAATTTTAGAAAAAATTATTGACTCTTTGAAACCTCTAACGAGTGAATGTTCTCATGAACAGTGATAATAGAGTCCAGTATTTTTCTACCAGGGACAAATCAATTCTACTGAGGAGAATTCAGGAGCGGGAGAACACAAAGAAGCCTTGTTGTAACAACTTTAGATATAATTTTATAAAAGGAATTGCATAAGTTGATTGGGCGAAAAGAATCAAAAACCTTTGCACCATGGAACTTAAGTATAAGAGCAATGAAAGTAGAATTAAGCTCCTTCAATATTTTTGTTGAACCAAAGAGCTCTTTGACCGTATTAGCCACATCCTCAGTGACAATCTCCCAGAAGACTTGAAAGAAGAACATTGGAAATCCGTTAGGACCAAGGGCCTTATTCCCTTCAAAATAAAAAATGACCTTCCTAACGTCTTCCATAGAGGGAATAGCAATTAAATATCTATTTTGATTCTCATCCAAAGTGTTGGGAATAGCATTAATGAGAATTTTTTGAGCATTAATGTCTAGCCTTTCTTTTGCAACTAAGAGATTAGCAAAGAACTGATTAGCCTCACTCCTGATCTCATCCTCATTTTCAATTTTGGTGTCATTCTTCATAATATGAGTAATATGGTTAGATGCCTTATGTTTTATAGTAGTCATGTGGAAGAACCTAGTGTTCTTGTCTCCTAAATAAAGCCACACCAATCTTGATCTTTGTTTCCAAAATTCTTCCTCTTTATAAATAATATCATGATAGCTCATAAGAATTTTGTTTTCTCTAGAGAGGAAGTCTTCCACATAACCATCCTTCTGAATTTTGTCCTAGACATCTTTTAACTCAAGCTAGATTGCAGAATTCATTGCAAAAATATCCCCAAAAACTTTCTTATTCCGTATTCTAACCTTAGTTTTAATTTTATGTGTTACATCCAATTAGGCTGACCTAATTGATGTTGCACTTGATGTTGATATATATGTTAGATTGTTTCGGTGTTTTGGAAGAAGAGAGATGTTGTTGCAAATTGGATGGTGTGAATTTGATCAGAGTAGAGATAAGTTATGACTTTTAAGATCAAAATTGTGCAAATTTAGATCAAAACAAAGCACTGAACTAGATCAGTGCGAAGATTGATACTATACTTCATTGGAAATGTATTCTTGCATATTTTAGATGCTTTTGTAATAGTTCAAAATAGGTTGTGAGCCAACCCTTTCTCTTCTATATTTTTCTCTATGGACGATAATTCCACTTGGACAGTGAGTCCATCTACAGTGAGCATTTCTATAATATACTATAGCAGGTTATAATATATTGCGAGCTAACCCTCATCATGGTTTTTCCAATTTTGGGTTTTCCATGTAAAAATCATGGTGTTCATGTGTTATGTGATCTTGTGGATGTTTCACGCTTTCTTTCCTTATTGTATTTGAATATGCTTTGGTAATTGGATGGCTAATATTTGAATGGTTTAATAAAATATTGCTTCACCCTCCTCTTAGTATTCTAAGCGTTCAACACTTTCTTCCTTTGTATTATTTCTTAAGTATTCTTTCCTTCTCAGTGCCTTAGGTCTCCCTCCTGAGGTCCCGTTCCTACTAAATTTGACTAAGTCATTGAATTTCATAATTTTAGGTTTTTCCTTCCCATATTACTTCTTGCAACTTAATGTTAAGTGATAATCGATAAACCTTCTCCCTGAAGTCTAATCCTTGATGGTCTAATTCCAACAAAGAATAAAGTATGAAGTAGGCCCGATGCTCAATGCCTTGACCTTTCAACAGATTTGGCATGTTTTCTGGGTGACACCATTAATGCTTGATCTAACTTTTGAGTGGCTTGTTTTGATTTATGGACTTTAAGGATGACATTTATTGCTCCCCTTTACTTCTGTAGGTGGATTTTATGGGTGTCCATTCCCATTTATTATGGATTGTTGAACTTTTCTGATAGATGCATACTCCAATTGTGATTTCCATGACATGGCTCTATTCTTTCATGTAAAAAAATCATTGCTAACCATAGTAATGGTTAGGGTTCAGTTTGTTGTTCCAGGTTATGCCTAATCTATAAAGGCAAGAATTTTATTCATTCTAAGGTTTCTTCCTCTAGCTCCTTTGGGGTTTTTCTTTGGCAGACTTATCTATTTTTTTCATTTGTGCAATTGTAAAGATTGGATTTTTGCATATACATGAATGAAATTGATCAAGTTTTCCTCTCTCAACTTGTTTATATTTGTATAATTTCTTTAATTATATATCTAAGTGTTTGTTCTCTCTTTCCAAGCATGTATGTTTGAGTTAAATAATTTATAATTACTACTTGAGAATACTCTTTTCCTTTCAACACCCTTTCAAACCCTAATCTCCATGCTTTCCTTTGGGAATCAACCAAATAAAGATTTGTGTCAGTCCCTTGGCCCCTCTTCAACATGTTATTATGTAATATTATCTAGGAAGAAACAATTTTCCATCTTGGTGTACTACCTCCATTTCCCTTTCATGCTTTCTTTCTCCCCTTTTCCCTTGTGAATTGTTAGAGTAGGATAGTGGTAGGTTTTCATGTGTTGGATTGGACAAACATATTGCACTTGGATTGAAAGAGGAAGTAAACCTTCTCCAAAGATTCAACCTCATACATGCAAAGGTCCCATACCTTGAGGTTGTTTCCATAGTTTCATTGGAATTATAAACTTTGAGTTCAACAAGGTGCAATTTCATGTGACAACAGTTTTTGGCACACTCGATGAGACACAAATTTTTTATCATTACTAATAGTTGGTGTGTATGTTAGAAATATCTACCTTTAAAGGGAAAATTTTCACACACCTGGAAACTTTGATTTTGATCTCCTGGTTTCAAGAAGACTAGGTGCTAGTATGTGTGATCATTTTTTACAAAAAATAGTCTTCATTTTCTAGTTCAGGATTTTCATGAATTCCCAACTTGTTTGATTTGATGCCATGTCTTCCTTTCATGGAGATATGTCATATCATCCTCCTTTCCTTGAAAATATTATTCATTTTCACACTTCTCAGCCATATCAATTTGAGCATACAACTGGTTTCTACCCAAACACCTTTGCTACACAAGGAAACCAACATGTTAAACATACTTGCCAACCACCCAACCTTGTTCAAGGCTCATGATAGCTATATGTTCAGACCCAACCACAACAAGGCTCTTTTGTCTCCAACCAACCTTTTTATTCTCATAGCCAACCTTCAAATGTTGATAACTTGAGCATTAAAGATATATTGTTGGACTTTAAAAGGAAAATGAATTAAATTGAAGGAATCCAAGAACATAGCTTTTAGTAGGAGATGTTTACTTATCAAGACTACCAATAGTAGAAAGATATGGAGATACAAACACAACAATACGAAGATTCTCTTACAAGAGAGTTTGCTTCCAAGAAAGAGGAAATGAGGCTTTTGCTTGCTCAAGTGTTGTATAGGAGTGAATTTGCACCCCTTGTGTAAATTCCCCTTTTGTATCCCTCCACCTTAGAAAATAAAACTTGCATGAAAAATTCCACACCACCCATCTACCTCACATCCAATTGTCACCTTCTTTTCATGTCGGTGGGGGAATTTTTGTTAGGGATGCAAGCGTGATGCACATACATCTATATGACATTCAGATGTCTACATGACATGCTTCCATCCCTAACAAATTCTTACCCTTTGATTTCATAGGGACATTACGCTCTCCATTGGGAATGAAGCGTAATACCTCTGTGTTGACCTGCTGGCCCAAAAATGGCTCTTTCCCTTCTAATCTCCCTTCAAATGCATAATCTTTAGTATCACTTCATCTTCTTGACAATTAAAGACATTCACTTGATCTTCTTATCAGTTCATACACTCTCTTAAGCATTACACAACATCTTGTTGCTCCATCAACTTCACTTAGAATGTGTTGTGCTACCATGGAAGCTATGAATATGGTGTCTTGCTAAACCTCCTTCATCACTGTTGTGGTTGTGTCAACTTTTCCAATATCGTAGTCTTGAATTCTCCCTTCATTGGACTTGAGTTCCCTTAGGTGGAGGTGGTATTGCTTCATTATCCTAATTTTCTTGTGGTTTGATAGAGTAGCATTGTGTTTTTCCTAGTGTTCAATACTCTCCCTTTCTATTTCCTTTATCACATTTCTATCTCATGGCTTTCTGGACTATCCATGGAGATGAAAACACCAAAGCGGGGGTTCAACTGAGGCAAATCCCTATACAACCCCAAAATAATTTCTCTCTTGGCTATGTGTAGGTGTACTTATATGCGGAGCTTGCTAGCGAGTTGGACTTTCAATGAGTTGGTCTCTGTCACCTTTATTTTCATCTACCTTATTTACCTTCTTTATAGCTATTTCTAATATTTTGTTATTTAGTTTAGTCCATTAAACCTTGTTAGCTAGATAGTTAGTAGCTTTCCTTCTTTTCCGCATTGTATTTCACACTTTCTGGACGTACGGACACCAACACCCCAAAGAGACGCCAATTTGCCGTGTTGTCGTCCTTGAGCTGCGTTACCATCCTCGAGTAAAGAGTAGTCTGAGGTGTATTTCAGATTTTGGAAACCAACTCGTCTAGCTCCATTAAAGTATTTGAATCAGTAGAGTGATAGAATCACTTGAGAGTTCTCTTCATCCTCTATCTTTGACCTAAACACCTGCTTAGCTTGAGGTAAGATAGGGCAGCCCTTTGCTCTAAGCTCTTCGTGACCTAGAGCCTTGGTGTGGTTGGTGCCTCTACCTTACATTTTGGTGAACCCAACATGAACCATTTGGTTCCATTTAGCCATGATGAAATACCCTTTCCTTGTATCTTAGGAGCATTATGGGTATGAGTGTTGTGAGGTGTTTTTCCTTACAACCCAACCTACGACCCTTAGTTGCATAGTTAGAAGGTTTGATAGGCATTAAGGAATGAAGCCTTAGTTGGGTCATTATCTAATTGCAAGACCTTTGGGGGCTCTATGAGAGTTTCATCTAGTATACACGATGGCCTCCTTTTTGCATCTACCCATCCCATCCACACAACCTACAAGTATTTATCCTGGTATAACTTTCACCTCGTAGGACCTATCGATGGGTTATAATAGAGAGCCATATCTTTTATACATCCTCACACAAATCAACAAAAATACTATAACATGTGTTCTTATTGACCTAACATGTTGGGTGAATGTCATAACTTAGGAGATTATGTTATTTAATTTCATGCACAAATATGGTTATAATAGATATGAGAGTACCATCTATACACATAATGAACTTTCTATGCCTCCCCTAGGTTGCATCACCTTGTTAGTCCTTGTCGAACCTAAATCAGTTAATTTTCTTTCTGACATAATCCCAGGGTCTGACCTCTTTAGGGTGAAACTAGGTATCCCCTAGTTGGTCTCTATGAATTCAATTCCTCGATAGTGCATAAATATCTAAATTTCATCCATGAGGGTACAATACACGTAATCCATGACACTGGCTATAAACCATCGATTGCACATGGTAGCTATTCGTTGGACCAATTTTGTCCTGCATCCATTGGTTTGCTTCCTCCTAGGATGGACCTCTTGTACCAAACCTATGTGAAGTAAAAGAGCAGATGCTTAACGCCTAAATTTAGATACCCTCCATCTCCCTACACTATCTCGCATAGGGATTTCATGAAGGCTGATAGTGACGTCGCCTTGGCTCAAAAAGAGAAAAGGAGAAGTGTGCTTCACACTCTTCTTCTTCTATGGCTATTGTCCCGTCTATCACTTACTCTCACCCTTTTGGGGCATAATTGGATTCCACTCCTAGGCATTTTCTAGAGAATCCCATGGTGCCCACTTGGCAAAAGCCCAAGCATCTGATGTTCGAACTTCTTGTTCTACCCATGGTGACTAGGCCCATTCGATATGGTAAAGGGAAGGTCCCCCAAGGTGAGTCCTCTATGTCTCAACCTCCATAGCCTCCCACCACTCCTACTTTTAAGGTAGTGAATAGGATGAGGCCCGCCACCAAGGTGTAAGAGTTGATACCCCCGTTGTTGCTCCAACCTCTTCTCAGTCTCTCCCTCCTGATCTCATCCAATAGTCTCTCCCTCCATCAAAAATGGCCATGATGGACACTCTGATGGCCAAATGGGAGCCTTTTATTCCATCTCAGCTCCTAGCCTCTAGTTCCTAGAGTTGCAATAATTGTCTTGTGCATGAGCATAAGCATCAATGAAAGGATCTAGCTGTTGAGAAGACTACTTTGTAGAGAAAATAAGGGGATTCAACCACCCCTCATTCAAGGCGTATTTTTGTGCCCTCTCTCATCCCCTCTGCTTCAGTTCAGTTAGCCTCGATGTTTCTTTTGGCTCCTACTACAATCGTAAACACCCCTAGCCCTAAAAATGTGTAGGTGTTTATTTCTCCTTTGGTCAAGCCCCCTCTCTTGATGTCCCACCTAGACATCCTTCCATTATCTAAACTCATGGACATGTTGAACACTTCAGTGGTGTCTATCACGGTCTTCTCCTCCTCCTTCGCACCTTCTATCTCATTTGTAGGGATCTCACATCCTCTGATGAAATGGAAGATGGAAAATATCCCCACTAGAAATAGAGGGTGAAAGAGGAGTCCACCTTCTTGAAAAGTTGGTTCTGCATTAGTGTGTGTCATCCTAGTGACGGAGGAAGTTATGGTGTCCCCAAAGTTTATCATTGCCCTTGAGTCACTCAACGAGCCTAGAAGTGAATCTCGGGCACCACCTCCCTCGCTTGTTGAATTAACGCATGGCACTCCTGTGAAGTGCATGTTTAACTCTTTGGGTGAAGTCTCGACCCTTTCAAAGAGCTTCACGAAGTTTCTAACCTTTTTCCCACAAGAACTAAGCGAAGGAGATCTCGAAGAGTCTCCTTCCTTGGCTCTTGTTGTGAGGGGGTCAAAGGGTGCCCCCCTTGAAATTCCACCGTTGTAGGCTCATTCACCTTCCCTGTAAAAAAATTTATAATGGGAGGCTAATGACCTCTTGGTTGATGAGTGTTAGGGGGGTGCCTCTTCTTTATTTTTAGTGTAGATTATGTGTGTGTGTTTGTGCTCCCTCGTGCTTGTGTTATGTGTTCCTGGATGACCCTTGTCGCCCTTGTAGGTGCTCACATACAAGAGTGTTATGTGTTGTACAACTTCCTCTATTTGTTCCATCATTCTTCCTTTATTATGTGTATTAATTTTTGACAATTGTGGACAATGCAAAGCCTTGGGGGCATTTAGGCTTCCCTTCCATGTTGACTCAATATTTTATTTTCAGTTTGTCTTTTTGTGCATTCTTCATATGGTTTGATATAGTAGGGGGCTAATGATAGTTCATTAATATACTATTATTATACTTATATATATTTATGAGCATCTCTGACCCTGAAATATAAAAACACCCTTGTGCCCTTTGTTTGTAATGTCAGTATTTCTTTTCTTGCATTTTTGCTCCCGTATCTTTCATGCTTTTTTTGTGATGTTTTGGTTCTCATGTGTTGTCCCTTGTGTGTGTGTAAAAATTACCATAGATATATCTCACTATGTTCCACGGGCCACATCATCACTTTTTCATTCTTGCTTTTATTTTCTTAGGATGCCACTTGCCTCTATGTGCAACACACACCATTCTAAGGGGGGATATCATGCCAGCTTTGATTTTCAAAAAATGCATTTGATGGCCAATGAATCTTTTCTCAAAATCCTTTGAAAACATTTTTCAAAAATCACATTCTCAATAACGACCCCTAGCAGAATGTATTTCCTTCATCATGGGTTTGTAAAGAAAGAAATTGAAGAAATTTCCTTTGAGGAGGGAGAAAATTTTCCTATGGGAGAAGATTTGACCTTCCCCTCACAAGGGAGGAATTTTATTCTTTTCAAATTCCTTGATGAAGTGAACATCTTTCGAAAGGATTCCTTGATGTTAAATTGATTTGCAAAAAAAAATTCTCTTGCACTTTCAAACAGTGCATCCCTTGAGTGGACCCTCTTCTTCTTTTGAAGGGTTCTTGTGAGACCCCTTTGAAAGCTCTTCCTTTAATTTTTTGACTGTTTGAGTGACTGCCTATTTGTTTGCCTACATGGCTACTCTCTTTTTTCTAACATGTTTAATCTATGGATTAACATGTTACTTTGTAAGTGTGCATATGAAGCTACTTTCTATTTAGACTCTACGAACTACCCTTACAATGGGATTCCTTCAAGAGAAACTACCTAGGGGCACCTTCTTTGTAGGTCTGAGGGCTTGTAAAGTTCTTACATCCTATAGGATTTGACCATCATTGGTTTACAAGCCTTCAGTTTACTTTGTTCAACTCTGTAGTTCTTAGGATCTACAGAGTCCTTTTTTTGAACCTCCTCAGGAGAGAGTACCTATGGGTTTATTTGCCAACCCTACACTTTCGAGTTCACCAGATTATGGTATGTTTCCTCGATGGTTTAGGTATACATTTTTAAACTCTTAGATCTAATTTACCAAACATTTGATGACACTCATGCTCACTAAAGTGGGGGAGGGAAATGTATAGGAGTGGATTTTCACCCCTTATGCAAATTCCCTTTTTGCATCCCTCCACCTTAGAAAATCAAACCTAAATGCAAAATTCCACATCACTCATCTGCCTCGCATCCACTTGGAACCTATATTTTGTGTCAGCAAGGGATTTTTTGTCAAGGACACAATGCATAGGCGTCTGCACAGTTCACTATCATCCCTGAAAAATTCTTGCCCCTAAAGTCTATAAATATGTTACACTCTCCATTGGGCATGAAGCGTAATACCTCTATGTCGACTAGCTGACCCAAAAATGGCTCCTTCCCTCCTAATCTCCCTTCAAATGCATAATCTTCACTATCACTTCATCTTCTTGAAAATTTGAGACTTTCACTTGATTTTATTAGTAGTTCATACACTCTCTTTATCATTACACAATAGCTTGATGCTCCATCAAATTCACTTAGAACGTGTTGTGCTACCATAGAAGTTGTGAGTTTGATGTCTTGTGAGACCTCCTTCGTCACTATTGCGACTGTGTTGACTTTACCAAGGTTGCAGTCTTGCATTCTCCCTTCATTGTCCTTGAGTGCCCTTGGGTGGAGGTGCTATTGCTTCACTATCCTCATTTTGTTATAGTTTGGTAGAGTAGCATTGTGTTTTTCATTGTGTTCAATACTCTCCCTTTTTATTTCCTTTATCACATTTTCTATCTCATAGCTTTCTTGGGTATCCATGAAGGTGGAAACACCAAAGTGGGGGTTTGACTAAGGAAAACCCCTATACAGCCCCGACATTTTTCCACTCTTGGTTATGTGTAGGTGTAGGTGTGCATGGAGCTTGCTAGCAAGTTATACTTTTAGTGAGTTGGTCTTTGTCACCTTTGTTTTCATCTACCTTCTTTATAGTTACTTTTCATATTTTTTTATTCATTTTATATGTTAAACCTATTTAGCTAGATAGTGAGTAGTTTCTTGGTTTTTTGCATAGTATTTCACACTTTTTGGTCATATAGATTCCAACGCCCTAGAGAGACGCTAGCGCATCGCACTATCATCCTTGAGTCGTAATGTCATTCTAAGGCAGAGAGTTGCCTAAGGTGCATTTTGGATTCTAAAAACTAGTTCGTCTAGCTCCATTCAAGTATTCAAATTGGTAGAGTGATAGAAGCACTTGAGAGTTCTCTTCATCCTCTATCTTTGAGCTAAACACCTACTTAGCTTGAGGTAAGATAGGGCATCTCTCTACTCTCTGCTCTTCGTGACCTGGAGCCTTGGTGTGGTTGGTCCCCCTACCTTACAGGTGCAAAGGTTGGAGAGTCAATTGACTACCCACTTTCCAAATCTACCTGAGCCTCCCAAGTATAATTTTCCAAGCTTCAGGCAAGGCAAGCCCCTTGTGTCTTCAAGTAAGTCTTTTGAGCTTGAAATTCCAAGATTTAGAGACCTTCATCCTTTGAAAGAAGTTGTGACTATGCAAGTTCAACCTTGTGCTCCTCAATAATAGCCTCCTTAAGAGCCTGTTGCTCCTCAAGAAACCCAACAAGATTCCTATAATCAACCTCCTTGTCCTTGTATCATCTGTCTTTGCAAAGATGGGGCCATTGTCTACCAAGATAGTTGGTTTAGTGCACAAGAGGAGGGGTTTTTTGGAGAAGATCAGAAAGTGTCTTTTGTTGATACAATCGAACATTATACCAAAGAAGAAAAGTCTAACTTCCAGGTAGAGGTTGATGAGCGTGACCGGCTAGGGAAGCAATTTGAAGAGAAAGAAACATGTGTTGAGCATGATTCTCTTATCAATTCATTTGATTATCTCCCATTCTTTGTTGAAAATGAAGCAAAGTTATATGTTCTTGCATCAACAAATCAATCGGGACAATAAGGCAACAAGCAAGGAGAAGGTGATGTAAATGAAGACATGGTATTTTCATTTGTTGATATTCCTTGTTTTGTTGATAAGGATTAAAATGAGCATGAGAAGGTGCTAGTATATGAGGAGGAAAATTATGATAGCCCTATTTTTCAAAATGAAGAGGTTGACACACACAAGGAAAGCTTCCATGAGGCTAGGTTCGATCCTCTTATACAAAAAAGAAAGGAAGAGGCTAAAGAATAATTGTTTTGGGATGAATTAGAGACATTTTTCAAGCATGGATGAAAATTCAACACCTTTCGAAGACAGAAATCAAGAGAAACATGAACATAAGGAAAAAACATCTTTTCTTTTGCCAAAACAGTCACAAGAGGTGTTCTTCACAAGCCAAAAATATGATGAGTAAGCAGTGCACAAACATGAAACTAGTAGGGAGAGCTCAAATTTTGTCCTTTTAGGAGGATTACATATTAGATATATTTTTTGTATGGAGGCCACCAAAGTATAACAAGCCATTCTTGCACTCAAGCATGAGGTTCCAGCTGAGGAGGAATGCATTTAGCCTACTTCTGCATTTCAACACAATAGTATGTATGATGAGCATGTAGAGGTAAGTGGGTTTTCCATCTTTCTCCAAGGGATATTGTAGTGGTTAATTGAGCATGTGTTCAACCTCCACCTTCTCTTAGCTACTCAAAAGCATGTGAAGCATTGCAAGATAATGAGAAAGGGAAGCTACTTTGGAGAACCAATAAATGGTTTTGTTTGAGAAAACCTCGTTCTCTATCTTTTGTACATATTAGTTAGTTGTTTTACTTTCCATGAAGTTCCTTTGCACACCCTGCATTCTCCTTAAGGTAACGCATGTCCCTAGTTTTTCTATTTTCCTCCAAGTGTAGCCTGCATATATTTTATTTCTCTCTTGGGAGGCCCAGTTGTTGAATAATTTTTATGACTCTGTGCCCAATGGACTGATAAGGTCTCTGGATTCCATTATTAGTAGGCAATCATCTCGTAGAAGTCACAATAAATGTCATTTCATGCCACCCTTAGATGACCCATCAATGATAACCAATCTAAGAGATCTTATATGGGCCATCTTGCATGAATTTTCCTTGAGGAGGGTCCAAAATTGGCTAAGTCCTAGGTTTTCGAGTTGTCACTTTCCTTCTTTCTTCCGTCCCTCTTCTATCGCTACCTTTATCCTTCTTCTCTCTTCTTTCCCTCAGTTTCCTTAGGTTTTTGAGTTTTGCTCATTAGGCTTAACCATTACCCACTACCATCTTCTTTTCCTTCCCTTCTCTTCCTTCATTCATCTAACCCCAATCCCTTCCTTCTAAAAAATCACTAAAGGGTTTATCTTTTGGGGGAAAAGATTCATCCTTTCCTCTTACCTCTTACCCTTGTTAAGGTAAGAGGTACTCATTCTTCTCATTACTAATCAATGAAGTCTCGTTAATAGAAACACTAAGTGTTGATGTTTTAGACTTCGGGGATCAAGCTTCCCCTATACCTCTTACCTTTAAGGTGGTAACAGGTATTCCACCACTCTGACCCCCAATTCTTGAAGTGCTCTCCAAAAGGGAAAAAAGTGCTAGCCTTTCAAGCATCAGGGATCAGGAGCCCCCTTTACCCTTTAATCCTTTTTTCACAATCTTTAAATTGAATGACCAATTCCTGACCTTTGATGTCTTGACCTTTAGATTTTGATTGTCAATCTTACCTCTTCCACTTTATGTGTTTTGAGGTATGGTGTAAGGAACCCTCTCGATGATTGAAACCCAAAAATATTTTGTCCTCCATCTTCTTCCTTAAGTTTTCTTTGCTTCTTAGTGCCTTAGGTCCCCCTATTGAGGTCCTGTTCCTACTAAATTTGATTAAGTCTTTGAATTTTAAACTTTCAAGTTTTGCCTTCCCATCTTACCTCTTATAACTTAACATTTAATGGTAATCCATAAGCCTTCCACTTGAATTCTGATCCCCAACGGTCTGATGCCAGCATAGCATAAAGTATGAAGCAGGACCAATGCCTAATGCCTTGACCTTTCAGTGGATTTGGTATATTTTCAAGGTAATGCCATTAATGCTCGATCTAACTCTTGAGTGGCCTGCTTTGATTTTTGGACTTCAAGGATGAAATTTATTACTCCCCTTGAATTTTCCAGGTGGATTTCATGGGTTCCCATGCCCATTTATTGTAGATTGTTGACCTTTTCTGATAGATCCATACCCCAATCATGATATTCATGGGATGGCTCCATTATTTCATGCATAGACTTCATTGCTAACCCTAATTAGGGTTAGGGTTTGATTTTTTGTTCTAAGTTATACTTGATCTATAAAGGCAAGAATTGTATTCATTCTAAGGGTTCTTCCTCTGGATCCTTCGAGGTTTTTCTCTGGAAAACTTATATATTTTTTGCATTTGTATGATTGTAAAGATTGGCTTTTTTCCTCTACATCAATGAAATCAATCAATCTTTCCTCTCTCAACTTTTTTATGTTTTTGTAAGTTATTTACCTACATATCTAGGTGTTTTTCCTCTCTTTCTATGCATGTATGTCTGAGTTAAATAATTTATAGTTGTTGCTTGAGAATACCCTTTTCCTTCTAGCACCTTGTCAAACCCTAACCTTCATTCTTGCCTTTGGGAATTGACCAAATAGAGATTTTTTGTGAGTCCCCTAGTCCCTCTTCAATGTTTTTTTGTGCAATCTCATCCAAGAAGAAAAAAATTTCCATGTTGGTGTACCGCCTCCATTTTCCTTTCATGATTTCTTTCTCCCCTTTTCCCCTATGAGTTGTTAGAGTACATGATAGTGGTAGATTTTCATGTGTTTGGTTGGACCAACACATTGCACTTGGATCAAAAAAGGAAGTTGGAATTCTCTGGAGATTCAACCTCATATATGCAAAGGTCTCACACCTTGAAGTTGTTTCCATCGTGTCATTGGAATGTTAAACTTTGTGTTCAATAGGGTGCAATTTTATGTGACAACAATAAACATGAGAAACAATAATGCAAACACATCCAAACACATGAGAACACTATATTTACATGGAAAATGCAAGAAGGGAAAAGCCACAATGAGTATTATCTCACAATATAAAGTAATTTCAACACCAAATACAATAGGCTCAATGTTAGAGGGCTCATTTCCCAAAAGAAAAGAAGGGCTTACTTGCTAATGGCTCATTTCCAGATTAGAAAGAAGAAGAAATAAGATTGTTACAATGAGAAATCCATCTCATAGAAAAATAAAGATCCACCACTGCTTCACCAAAACATTCACACTCTCTTTGTAGCATATAGACACCTTCTACTCACTGCTTCAAGTAGTCTTAGGCATTAAAGCTCACAATGGATTTCTCACTTTCACACTTCACATCTCAAAAATTTGCATCACACACTTCACTACCTAATTCTCCATCAATTCAACACTTATTTATACCACCTTAAACCTTGAAAACAATTCACAAGTTGGCTATGCACCTCAAATGTGAAAATTCAAATTATGTTGAGACTAAGCATTCCCATAGTGGAAAGGAATGAAAGAGTACCACACAACACCTTAAATAAGACCTAAACCCTCTCATACATGCCACACCATGCTTCCATAAGCACCAAAGCATATATGCAATTAGTGTAAAAAACCAAGGTTGATCGAACCTATGTAAACAAGATTGAGCATCTAAGTACATGCTTCCTTATATCCAAAAATGACTCTGAAAAAATTCTAGAATATTCCATAAACACCCTAAAATAAAAAAAATTCCTTTGCAACAACTTTCAGCTAAAGAACATACTCATCATGTACACCTAGTTAACTTTCCTCATATTGTAACCCATGAATCCAACCTTGTGGAGCACAAAATTTTGAACTCATACTAAAGATAGATACTAGCAATATAATCATAATTCAAAATCTAAAAGACTAGAAACCACAATACAGAGAAATGTGAAGCAAATCCATTTCTCCCAAACACCACTACAATACATTGTTCACACATTGGTGAACACAACTTTCTCTACGCAATGACCCAAAACTTGAAACTTTGGACATGAAACCTTTGAATCCCTTTGATCAACATATCCAAACTGCATAAGAAAATCTTCAAACATGAATAAATTTGGAGAAAAATATTGAACACCACTCTATTACACTGAACACTCTTCACTGTATTGTTTCCTCTTTTATTCATATTTTCTCAAAATAACTTGGAAACTAAGCACCACAAACTCAAAATCATAACCTAGAACAGTTCTACAGTATCTCAACCACACAAGAGGTTGAACTTCACCAATTCATGCTCATCAAATCAACATTAGAGGTTGGCAGTAGTGATACTACTAATGACAACATAGTGCAACCAATCAAAACATCTCCATAGACTTCCAACAATCTCTCCATAGACCTGTTGTCATCAATGCAATAACCTAGAATTGTTGACATCAATGAAACCACACAAGCTACCCATACTTCCAAAACTATCCCCTTTTTTTGTTGATGGAAACACATGGAAAAACTCAAAAAAACAAAAAAAAAAACAACATATTTGATCACCAACACATATACTGCACCACAATGCACATTGGTTCCCCTTACACAAGCATCAATTCTTTCTAACACTTTATCTTTCTCATGACTTCTCTCCTCCTTACTTCATAAGTTTTTTAGTTGATTCTCTCTCCCCCTTTGGCATCAATGGCAAAGGGAAACATACCCTTTGAAATAAAACATACATACTTTCTCTCCCTAAACACCAACTGATTTGTAACTATATTTTATTTTAATGCCCTTATTTTTCTTCACACATTTTATACACACTAAACAACATACTTCACCAAATAGAAATAACTACACATATCCACACAATGACAACACTTAATCCCCTTGACTGTAACAACCAACAATGTTACTACCTACTCCCCTGAAAGGTAGCCACCAACACTAGTCCAAAACAAAAGAAAATTATCTTGAGATCCACTAGATTGATGCATATCCTTATACATCTAATTGAAAGGAGGAGGGGAAATAAACCCCAGCTTCTCTTGGAGATACTCAAAATTATCCTTAGGAAGAACCTTCATGAAGTTATCTACAACTTGATCCTTAGTAGGCACATATTCCAACTTCACCTTATTCTCTACAACCTTCTCTCTCAAAAAGTGATATTGAATTGACAATATGCTTTATCCTTGAATGCATTATCAGATTCTTTAAAATATTAATAGCACTTGTATTATCACATAAGATAGAAGTAGTTTCATCATAATACCACTTTGATATCCTTCAAGGTTTACTTCATCCATAACACCTATGTGCAACATGATGCCACAACAATGTATTTTGCCTCTGTAGTATATAATGACACTGAATCCTACTTCTTATTTAGCCAAGACACCAACCTATTTCCAAGAAAGAATTCACCACCACTTGTACTTTTTTTTTTTCATCCACACAACCTACTCAATTTGCATTTATATAAGCACTCAGAGAGAAATCAATATCCTTTGGAAACCACAAACCATGTTTCAGAGTGACTCTCAAATATCTAAATATCCTTTTCATTGTTGCCACATGTGACTTTTTGGGATCTTCTTTAAATCTAGCCACAAGACAAATTGCATGCATGATATTCGGTCTAATAGAAATTAGATAGAACAGTCCTCCAATAATTGCTCTATACTTGCTCTAATCATCCTTAGGAGATTCATCATTCTTGCTCAACTTGCAACCAAGAATTATAGGGGTACATACTGATTTAGAGTCTTCCATCTCAAACTTCTTCAATATTTCCTTGACATACTTAGATTGTGAAATAAATCCCTTTCTTTGTCTAATTGATTTGAAGTCCAAGGAAGAAAATTCATCTCCCCAAACATAGACATCTCAAACTCTTTATGCATATCTTCTACAAATCTCTTGCACATTGCTTCATTACCTCCAAATATTATATCATCAACATACACAACCACTATCAAGATTTGATCTTTTTCAACTTTGAAATAGATATTACTATCTACGGTACCTTTATTGAATCATTTTTGTAACAAGTACCTATCCAATCTTGCATACCAAGATCTAGGATCTTTCTTGAGTCCATACAATGCCTTCTTCAATCTATAGATCATGTTAGGATTATCTGATAACTAAAATCCTTCCAATTTTTTAATGTAAACCTCTTCTTCCAATTCAACATTCAAGAATGTAGACTTCACATCAATTTGATAGACTTTGAAATTTGTATGTGCTGCAAAATCCAAAAACATCCTAATAGCTTCCATTCTTGCCACTAGAGAAAACATCTCCTCAAAATATATTCCTTCTACTTGTTAGTAGCCTTTACACATAAGTATTGCTTTGTTTCTTACCACTTCTCCACTCTCATTCAACTTCTTCCAAAATACCCACTTAGTTCCAATCACATTCTTGTTTGTCGGTCTTGGGACAAGTTCCCAAGTTTGATTCTTCTCAGCTTGTATCAATTCTTCCTCCATAACCTTGATTCAATATTCATATTTTCATGCCTTAATCATTGTTTTAGGTTCCACTTTGGAAAGTAAACTCATGTTTACTTGTTCTTCTATCATAACAACCTTTCTTCTTGTCAACAAACCTCTGCTTTTGTAATCAATAATTTAATCTTATGAATGATTCTTTTGCACATACTTAGGGGTTTTAGGCTTTTTTTTCAGAGCTTCTTCCTCTTCAACATATACTTATTTTACCTTACCTTCACCTTTTTCTTCTTCTCTACAAGAGTACTTATTTGATTCATATCCATCTATCATCACAAAAATTTTATGCTAGTCTTCATCCACTTTGACACTTGCACTTTCAACAAACCTTTTCAACCTCTTGTTGTAGCATCGGTAAGCCTTGCTAATTGTAGAATATCCAAGCAAGATTCCTTCATAAAATATTGCATCAAACTTTCCTAAGCTTTCTTCATCTCTTCTAATATAGCATTTTCTTCCAAACATTGAAATATTTGATATTAGGAGTTCTTTCATACCACAAATTATAGGGAGTCTTTGAACTGTTTGTTCGTGCTTGTACTCTATTAAGTATGTAGATTGCAATATGAATTAATTCTCTCTAATAGACATATGATAGATTTTCTTCCTTCATAATTAACCTTGTTGTTTCTTGAACAGTCATATCCTTCCTTTCCAGAACTCCATTTTTCTGGGGAGTCCTAGGGGCTAACAAATGCCTCTTTATTCCATGTTCTTCATAAAAAGTGTTAAAATCATTGGAGGTGAACTCTCCACCTCTGTCAGATCTCAAACCTTTGATCTTCATATCCATTTCATTCTCAACCATAGCTTTGAATTCCTTAAACTTATTTAGATCTTCTAATTTTTCTTTGAGAAAATTAACGCAAGTCATCTTAGAGTAATCATCAATTAATAACATGAAATACCTATCACCTTGAAAAATTTTTATTCTTGTAGGTCCACAAATATCTATATGCACCAACTCCAAAGGATTGGTAGTATATTGTTCCTTGACTTTGAAACTCTTTCTAACTTGCTTCCTAATCTGACATTCCTTGCAAACAACATTAATAGGATTTGTAATTTTTGGTAGATCTCTTACAACTTGATTTGAATTGATCCTTAATAGGCTATCAAAATTGATGTGACACATCCTTCTATGTCATGGTAAAGTTTCATTAATTTGAGTCATAAATCATTGATCATTTATACCCTTAAGTTGATAAACATTTCCATCTATCCTTCTTCCTACTCCAACCATAGTTTCAAAGCCTTTTCCGATCTCACAACCATTTTCCTAAAACACAAGATTATATCCTTTTCTACACATTTTTCCTACACTCAAAAGGTTATGTTGTAGACCCTTAACATAAATAACATCATCTATATTTTGATTGCTATCAAAATTGATTGTACCTTTTCCACATATCTTAGCAGATGTATCATTACCAAACTTAACTAAACCACCTTCAAACTTCTCAAGCTTAAAATACTTACTCTTATCACCTGTCATGTGATTGATCATCCATTGTCAATGATCCAATTGTTCTTCTCTTATCTAGCATGAAATTAAGTCACCATTGCTCCTTCAATTTTATGACCTACTTCTGAAGCACTTTCCTTCATACATCTCTCAAAGTTAGTAGAATTAGTTTCAAAAATTTAGAACCATGAACAAGAATTCATCATATTCATCATAAAGGTAATCAAATTCATCATCTTCATCATTAGGGAAATCATATTCATCATCAGATATACTAGCATCTTCTCTAAGATAAGAACTTTTCTTAATTGATTTACCTTTATTCTCCTTAGGTTTATCTCTTGAAGCATAATGACCAATATTCCCATAGTTAAAGCATTTGAAAGGTAACTTACCTCTGTATTTTCCAGTACCCTTTTTCAATTGCCTCACAAATTTTGCTTCTAACTCATCAAACTCATCCATACCAAATTCCTCATTCTTCTTTACTTTTCCAACTTTAAAAGCAATCTCCTTTTTTAAATCACTTGGACCAAACTCTCTCAATTCAAAAGTAGTTAAAGTACCAAACAACTGATCTCTGGGATATTGATCTAAATTCTAAAATTCTTCAGTAGCAGAAACCTTATGACTATAAGCTTTAGTAAGAGTTCTTAGTACCTTCTTTACCACCTCTTCTTCTTCAAGTTTTCCTCCAAGACCTCTGATGAAATTGACAACTTCGTCCACTCTATGCATGTAACCTATAATATCTTCATCTTCTATCATCCTTAAGGTCTCAAATTTATTCTTAAAATTTTTCATCTTTTCTTGCTTGAATTTATATTCTCCTTCATAGATACTGTCCATCTTTTTCCAAATTTCACCAACTATTTTAAGACTCATAACTTTCACAAGTTCTGAATTAGAAAGACCACTCAAAAGAGCATACCTTGATTTTCTATTGTTCGCATATGCCTTGATATCATCATTAGTACTCAGACCATTTGCAGGTATTGTATATCTATTTTCAATAGACTTCCAAACTCAAAGTCCCAAAGAAATAAGAAAACCTTCCATTTGGATATTCGAAAAGCATAATCAGATCCATCAAATAGAGGAGCCTCCTTCTTATTATCCATCCTAGATCTACCTCAAGTTGATAATATTTCTTCTAAGGAACCTTTCTCTAATACCAATTGTTGAATGCATAAGACAATTGAGAGGGGCGATGAATTAGTTGTACATTAAACCATCAAAACCCTCATTAACATTCAAATGTGCATTAGTCCTTAAACCCTTAACAACTATTAAACCCTTATCATGCATTAGCAGAATGTAAACATGATAAATAGTAATGTAAACACATCCAAACATATGAGAACACCAAATTTACATGGAAAACCTAAGGGAAAAACCAAATTCTTTCTTGGAAATACGTTGGTGTCTTGGCTAAACAAGAAGCAGGATTCGGTGTCATTATATACTACAGAGGCAAAATACATTGGTATGGAATCATGTTGCGCATAGGTGTTATGGATGAAGTAAACCTTGAAGGATATCAAAGTGGTATATGATGAAACTACTTCTATCTTATGTGATAATACAAGTGCTATTAATATTTCAAAGAAGCTAGTAATGCATTCAAGAATAAATCATATTTCAATTCAATATCACTTTTTGAGAGAGAAGGTAGTAGAGAATGAGGTGAAGTTGGAGTATGTGCCTACTAAGGATCAAGTTGTAGATAAATTCACAAAGGATATTCCTAAGGATAATTTTGAGTATCTTCGAGAGAATTTGGGGGTTATTTCTCCTCCTTTCAATTAGATGTATAAGGATATGCATCAATCCAATGGATCTCAAGATTCTTTTTTTTTTGTTTTGGACTAGTTTTGGTGGCTACCTCTCGCTAATTCTTGTAGTCTTAGGCATTAAATCTCACACTACATTTCACACTTTCCTAAAGGGGTGCATCAATAAGGAATGACTGGAATTTTGACCTCAAAAGACATGGAGAATTTTGGGGTGGAATGGATCAGAGTTTAGGGTATGAGGTTGTTGTTTGTATGTGGCGACTGATCATGTTATATTGTATATTCCTCATGTATCTTTTCCAGGGTCTAGGGTTAGGTCAGACCATGGGTGGGGGTTTGGGGGCGACAACCCTTGAGAAATTTTTTTCTCCTATTTTTCACTCTTTCACCGACAAGATAAAAACTAACTTTGTAAAACCTTAATTCTAGAAGCTTCTAAAAATCTTGTTAATAAGTAGTTGGGATGGGAGTTGTAGTATGGCATTATTTCATGAGATTGTAACATGATTTTTCACTAGATAATAAAATCATTGGATGGTTGTGGTTTTATGGATGTAGCCTAGATTGGGTGAACCACGTTAAATTCTCTGTGTTGTCTTGTTGCTGCAATATTTTTTCTATGTGTGTTTTATTGATCAAATCTGCATTTAACTATTAGATATTTTCTTTCTAACTCTAACAAGTGGTATCAAAGAAATGTTGTGTTTGGTTATCCTCTATAGGAAGGCCTCATAGTTGAGTGGGAGTAATGGAAAATGAGGCTAAGTTGAAGGTTGTGAATTTTAATGGGCAGAACTATCAGTTATGGAAGATGCAGATGAAGGACTACCTCTATCAAAATGATTTATGGCAACCATTGGAAGGGAAAACCAAGAAACCCTCAACAATGTCTAATGAGAACTGGGATATTTTGGATAGAAAGGCTCTTGGTAGTCTTCATTTATACCTAGCACAATCAGTGGCATTGAATATTACAACAACAAAGACAACTCAAGAGTTGATGCAAACCCTGACAAAGTTATATGAAAATCCTTCCACTTCAAACAAGGTTTTTCTTATGAAGTAGTTATTTAATATGAAAATGGTAGAAGGTGGGTCAGTTGTTGATCATTTAAATGAGTTTAATACAGTTACTAGTCAATTAACTTCTGTAAATGTAAAATTTGATGAAGAAGTTAGGGCTCTTTTGATTATGTGCTCTTTGCCTGAAAGCTAGAATAGCTTGGTAATGGTTGTTAGCAATTATGTTTTTGGTTCAACTACATTGAAATTTGATAATGTTGTTGGTGTTATTTTGAGCGAGGTAATTCATAGGAAAATCTCAGGTAGAACATCCACATCAGGTAGTGTTTTGAATGCATAAAGCAAGGGTAGAACAAAGGAGAGAGGAAACAATTTTGGAAGTCATGGGAAGTCATGAGTAAAATCAAAGGAAAAAAAGGTCCCAATCTAGAGACAAGAGGGATTGTTGGTACTGTGGTAAGCCAAGTCATTTAAAGAAAGATTGTTGGTCTCGAAAAAATAAAGAATGAGACAAAAAAGAGGGAAGTAAAGAGGCAAATATGGTAAGTAATAAATCTAATGAGGATGCTTTGATTATTTCCCTTGATAATGCTAATTATTCTTGGGTGTTAGATCAGGGGCTTCATTTCATGCTACCCCCCATAGAAGTTATTTTCTTGACTATGTCCAAGGGGCTTTTTGGTTGGTTTATTTGGGTGATAATGAACCTTGTTGGAAAGGGAAGAATCAAGATTAAGTTGCAGAATAGGAATCATTGGCTACTACATGAAGTAAGGCACGTTCCGAGGTTAAGTAGAAATTTAAGTTCTACAAGGCAACTAGATGATGAAGTTTGTGTTGTTACATTTAGTGACAAAAATTGGAAGGTTACAAAAGGTGCCTTAGTGGTAGTAAAAGGTATGAAAGTAGGCACCTTATATCTTTGTATAGGTCATATTGTTCCTTCTACTTTAATTGTTACGGAGAAAAGTCAATGTTTAGGAATAGTTGTTGCAGTTTAGCAGATAGAAGATCAAACAGTGGTTGTGGGTTTTGAAACAACACTATGGCACAATAGACTTGGGCATATGATTGAAAAAGGGATGAAATTACTTCATTCAAAGAAAGTTTTACTAGGTCTAAAAAGTGTTAATATGGATTTATGTGAATGTTGTGTGTATGGCAAGCAAAAGGGAGTTAGTTTTCTCAAGGATGGGAAGCAAAAGAAAAAATGAGAAATTGGAGCTTGTGCATATGGATGTATGGGGACCAACTTAGGTATCTTCTCTTGATAACTCTCAGTATAATGTTACATTCATTGATGATGCAACTAGGAAGGTATGGATTTATTTCCTTAGGCATAAATATAATGTATTTGAAACTTTTAAAAAATGGAGAATCTTGGTTGAGAATGAGACAGGTAAAATATTAAAATATCTTAGATCTGATAATGGTGGTGAGTATTGCAGTAAATATTTTGAAGATTATTCTTCCTCTAATTGTATTCCTAGGTAGAAAATAGTTCCAAGGACTCCTCTAGAAAATGGAGTGGTTGAGTGCATGAATACAACAATAATGGAGAGTGAAAGGAGTATGAGGTTGCATGTTGGGTTTCCCTTAAACATGTGGATAGAGGTTGTAAACACTGTTGTTTATTTAATTAATAGAGATCCTTCTACTCCTTTGGGTTGTGGTATTCCATAGGAAGCATGGACAAGTAGGTGACTTATTATTTTCTCCAAACCTTCATTTGTGAAGCATTCACACATGTAGATTCTAAAAATAGAACCAAGATGGAAGCTAAATCAAAGAAATGTATATTTTTTGGATATGGAATTGATGAATTTGGTTATAGACTTTGGTATTTTAAAAATAAAAAAATTGTAAGAAGCGGGGATGTCATATTCAATAAGAAAGTGTTGTACAAAGATCAGTTGCAGCAACATGAGAAGAAAGGAAACACTTATGTAGTGTTGGATGATACTCCAAACAATGATGTTCCAGTGGTTCCTCATGCTCCGCAACAACAACAACAAATACCACAAACTCCAGTGAATGCTAGACGATCTTCAAGGAAAAGTAGACCTCCAGAAAAATATTCTCCCTCTTTATATTTTATTTTATTAACTGATGCTAGAGAACTAGAATGTTATGATGAAGCTATACAAGTGGATACCAAGGTTCATTGGGAGCATGAAATGGAAGAAGAAATAGACTCCTTGCTGAAGAATCAAACTTGTGAATTATGCAAGTTTCTTGTAGGTAAAAAAAGGTTGTACCAAACAAATGGGTTTATAGGCTAAAAGAGGAGGATGGAGGTAAGAAAATATTCAAAGCTAGGTTAGTTGTAAAGGGATTTGCACAAAAAAAAGGGTATTGATTTATATAAGATTTTTTCTTTGGTTGTTAAAATGACTGCTATACGCATCATTTTAAGTATTGTGGCTATTGAAGATTTGTATTTGGAACAACTAGATGTTAAAACAACCATTCTCCATGGTGATTTGGAAGAGGAAATATATATGGAACAACCACAAGGATTTGAGGTCAAAGGTTAGCAAAAATTGGTGTGTATATTAAAGAAAAGTTTATATGGCTTGAAGCAAGCACCTCGACAATTGTATATTAAATTTGATAGATTTATGGCTGAGTATGGCTATAGTCAGTGTAATTTAGACCATTATGTTTATTTTAATAGGTTAGATGATGATAGCTACATTATTTTATGTTTATATTTTGATGATATGCTTGTAGTGGGGTCTAACATGGTTCACATTAAGGAGTTAAAACATCAATTAGTGAATTCTTTTGCTATGAAGGATTTGGGGGCAGTGAAATAAATCCTTGATATGGAGATTACAAGAGATAAGAAAAATATATATATTTTTTAATCTTAGGCTGATTATATTGATAAGGTGTTGTAGGGATTTCATATGGAGAATGTCAAAGCTATCTGTACACCTTTTCCTAGTCATGTTAAATTGACAAAGGATATGTGTCCAAAGACATAAGAGGAGGAAGAAAAAATGTCCAAGGTACCATATGCTTTAGTTGTAGGTATTTTAATGTACGCCATGGTATGCACAAGACCAAATATTGCACATGTTGTAGGAGTTGTTAGTAGGTATATGAGTCATGCTAGAGTCGAGCATTTGAATATGGTTAAATGGATTCTTAGGTATTTGAGAGGTACATCCAATATATGTTTATGTTTTGGGGGATGTAATACCGATTTTAAAGGCTATATTGACTCAGATTTGGTAGGGGATATAAATACTAGGTGGAGTACCATAGCTTATGTATTTATAGTTGGTGGGACAATAGTGAGTTGGATTTATCAGTTGTAAAAGGTGGTTTCTTTAGCCGCCATAGAGGTAGAGTATGTTGTTGCAATAGAGGCATCAAAGGAGATGATATGGCTGCAACTTTTCACTTGTTTACAAACATCCAAAGTGCTATACATCTTGAAAATAATTTTTCCTTGCACTCTAAAACCAAACACATACAACTGGGATATCATTTCATTTGGTCAGTGTTGGAGGATGGATAGGTAAAGATAGAAAATATAGAAAAGATACATGCATATGCTAATCCAACAAATATATTTACAAAGGTAGTGACAAGGGAGAAGCTAAGCTCCTCTTCAACTTCAGTTGGTCTTCATGGTTAAAATAATAACATAGTAGCAAGGTCCAAGGTGCTTATTTCTAGTGGGAGTTGTAAGTGTAGCGATGTCGTCCATGATCGGTCTCCAGGTGGGAGATTTTTTGGTGTGGAGCCTGGCCAGTCTCCAAGTTGGAGATTGTTGGTATGTGCTGATTGATCATGCTATACTATACACTCTTCATGTACACTTTTATCCTATTTTTCGCTTTGTCACTGACAAGATAAAAACTAACTTTGTAAAACCGTAATTCTAGAAGCTTCTAAAAATCTTGTTAATAAGCGGTTGGGATGGGAGTTGTAGTATGAAATTATTTCATGAGATTGTAATATAATTTTTCATTGGATAATAAAATCATTAGATGGCTGCTGTTTTTTGGATGTAGCACAGATTGGGTGAACCATGTTGAATTCTCTGTGTTGTCTTGTTGTTGCTATAATTTTTTGTGTGTGCATTTTATTTTCCTATTTTATTGATCAAATCTGCATTTAAATGTTAGATATATGCCTTCTAACCCTAATATTTGTGAGGTACAAGAACCCAAAGGGATAAATGGATGAGGAGTTTTAAAATTTTGATGATAGATGACATCAACATGGATTATAATCAATTTTTTTGGTGGATCTTAACATATTATTGAGTTAAGGAATGATCAAAATTCCATCCTTGACAAGGAATGGTTGACATCAACATGACATCATCTAGATAAATGTATCATGGAATGAGAAAGTCTAAAACTCCCACAAAAAGGGACTTAGAGGAAAATAAAACCTTTGGGAAGATGGGGTTGGAAGGGAAGAGAAACTATGAAAGTCTGAAAGACCTGGAGGAATTTTGGAAAATACTTAAAGGGAATATCAAAATTTCACAGAAAGCATCATCAAGATGATAAGTCCAATGAGGATGTTGGGATGAAGAAGTATAACACTTTTAAATACCAAAAAACTATAAGGAAATTTTTGATAAGGACTTCAACTATTCCTTCCCACCTAGGGGGTTATGTGAATTCCCACCCAACATAATTTAGGGGCCCTCCCATAATGGTAAATTTACCCCACTTGTTCTTGCCCCTATTGGTGGGTGGGAAGAATTAGCTTTTGTGGGGGGTATATTTATCAAAGCTCCTCTCCTCATTGTGAGACCTTAATTGGTCTTGAACCAAAAGACAAAATAAATCTAGAAGGTGTATCTAGAGATAAACAGTTGATTTAGTTCATTCCTTCTCCTCAACTTATGGATGGATGTTTTCCACTTAGCCTAGAGGGGAGAATGGATAGAGATTTTATTTTTTGTCTTTTGTGTTTGGGGTTTCAAACCTTTGAGATTGGCAGAAACTAGCAAGAAAGTAAGGGGACGCTTGAAACTTTGAAAGGTCGACAAACTCAACACTTAGGCAATTTTCATAATGGGGGACACTAAAAATGACCCAAGATTTGGATTTTCATGAATCCTTGCAATATTTAACATAAAGAGGACTCATTTAGGATGTCTGAAATCAATTATCAATAATGGTTCAAATATTACTAAGACACACAAAAGGGAAGGGACTCAAGCAAAAATTAACATTATAGATTTGAGTCCCAATAGTAATGTAAGGCAATAGCTAGTAAGAAATTTTTGTTTGTACACATGATGAAGTATTGTAGACCAAAGAGGAGAAATGAAGGATTCTATGTAATCTCTATTTTTAAGATGATATAGACTTGGGCCTCTCTTCTTGGTGGAGTTTTTTCCCAAAAGGGTTCTCCATTAAACACCATGTTATGTGTATTTTCTTTTATTCCATAATTTTCTTGTGTTGTTGATTTAATTTCTTGTAATATTCATTTGGTTATAACTAGTTAAGATCATTTTTGTGGTTGAATTAATATTTTCATACATAGTGTTCATCTTCATTTATAACACCCCTCTCCAGAAAAGTGAGAAAACCTGCATGTGTGACTCATACTCAACATAATCATTCTACTACCGTGGACATGGCACTCTTCTTCCATAAGAAGAGAGTGATAAAATAGATACTCCACTAATTAGTTAATTTTTCCTAAAAGAGATGGAGTAATTCATTTGATGTCATTAGTAAGGGCACAACACATATGTTTTCTTGGGTTTGAATCACTCATGTGATGCTTGGGTTAATTCTAGACAAAATAGGCATTCCTCATTATTTGTTTACTCCTCCAATAAGATAATATAAAATGTCAAATGTATAAAATTTCACCCTTCTTAGAGGCTAAACATTCTCATAGTTCAAACCCCCCTTTTTTATTACTATTTATAGTTCCTCAATATTTTAGGTTTTATGATCCTTCCCTATCTCTTCACACTATAAATTCCTCTAGGATTCCAACCCACAAACTCTCTTTACTCCCTAGCCTAACCAATAATAAAAGGTAGTGTCCCATCCTTTATTCTCCTACATGTTTCCTAATTACTTATGAGTCTCACTATATTGAGAGAATTCGCCATCTATCAGCAACAAACACAACATGTACAAATAAAGGTGTAGAGTAAAGAAAAAAGGAGACAAGACAATTTTTCTTTTGCAATAGCCAAAGGGTGAAGATAAGATTTGACCCAATCAAACAAGAAATACACTTTGTACATTTCACCCCCTTATTGATAAACCTAATGGTGTCATGTAAGAAACTAACTATGATCCAACATGTTAATTAGTATCAACATGTGGGATTCCAAGATAGATGATAGGATTGAACTATTATAAAGAGCTACAAATTAGTGGTACACAAGTACACTACCCTGGAGAGGAAACTAAAGAAGAAATATGCCAAGTTATAGAAATAAAGAAAAACCCAAGGGTTGTAGAACTTAAAGCCAAGTAATTGGAAAATCAAGTGGTCATCTTAGTTGAGACAACATTCTAATAAGAAGAGGAAGAGAAAGTGTAGGCTAATAAGTATAGAATATTAGAAATTCACACATGAATGAATAAGTTTGTAGTCATTAATGAGCCCAAATAGAAGATGCTTACCTTGAAATCAAGATAGGACGAAAAGAAATAAGAGGCAAATCGCTACCTTGAAATCAACAATTAGTGGTTTGATGATTTATATAGTTAATAAGAGGGGTACCAAGGAAGTTTTGATGAAGCAAGTTGAATATTT
>CM021108.1:422641476-422705066 GCA_007115665.2 Sequoiadendron giganteum
AAGTATACATTCCCTGGTTTGACAAAGTAAATGAACAACCATGAGAAGATGTTAGTCACCTGCTGCAATGTCCAATTCCCAGGTTAGTATTTACCGTGACTTTTATATCCTTTTGTGGGCAACAACCACCAAGTACAAGAATCAAATTTATACACAAAATATCATAGTCAAAGGTTATAGAGAGAAGGAAATATGGAACAAAGGCTTGATGCCTACCAAGAATTTGTTAAGAAATTGGAAACCTAGTTAGTGGCAATAAAGTAGTCAATTGAGTCAATTGAACTAATCAAAGACCTATAAAAATCCTATTGGGAACTATCCTAGAGGAAACTATTGAGATGGTTTTGGCATTACAATTCATATATTTAACTAAAAACTTGAGCATAATAGTTCAAGAAAAGTTCAACCAAATTTTATACCCTCTATCATAGATGATATTGAATACCATAATATTTGTTTAAATTTGTATGATATATATTTTAGTAGAAGTTGGTTTAAATAAGAATTAGGAACATGAATGACACCATCAAAAAATCAATGACATATTATATAAGGAAGAAACTACATAAAGATAGAAAACTTAGCTGACAATATTGAAGTACATAGTCACAAGTTGAAAACACACATCAATTAGCTAGTCCAACAAGGTCTACCCTTACCACTTGATGTGAATTAGAGGGAATTATCTAAGGATGAATTCATATAGCTAGTACAAATGAGAGATTAGGATGATTAAATTTTACAAGGAAGGTCTCAAGCACATTTAGTATAAGAGGTTCAAGGGGTTTTCAAGCCCTTGGTTGAATTAGAGAATGAAATTTAACAATTGTGATGAAGGTGTAGAGCATGGGATATAATTGAATTGGAGCACCACTTAGATCCCTCAAGCAGGTTGAAGCACTTGGAAATGATGAGTGGAAGGATCTCCAATTAGCTTAGGAGAATTTATGAAAAGTCTAAGATTGTAGATTTGTAATTTTTAAATTTTGGCCGAGGGACCCTAATGATTAAATTTTTTAGGCTCCTTATTCTTCCTTAATAAATAAAAACCCTGAAAGTTGCCAAAATTATAGTGATTTTCACTATAATGGAAAAAATCTCTTTTTCCTTAATATATTTTATTATTTTATATGCATTGCCAAGTATTTTAAAGCATCTAAAGGCTTGGAGTAGTGCATGTTGTCAAATCTACTACATCATCTTTGATCTAATGTCACATGAGGATTTTCAACCTAACATAAAAGAGTTTTCAATGCAAATTCTACATCATGACATCAAAATTATGTATCACGAGTATTTAGTATCTTAATAGAAACATTAAAATAATGCAATATGTTCATTCCTTATTAACAATGAAAAATGGATAAATAACCCATGCACAACTTTAGTTTGTGTGTTTGGCCCATATTATTAAATATTTTCTGGTAAATGCAGACTATTGATCCAATTCCCATATATTTTTCTTTATTTAATTTTGGTTTCTTTTCGTAAACACCTTTTGATAATAACTATTGGTTATGGGGAGTCAAACAATATGCCACATGACACACTCCTCAAAATTTAGGAAGAAATAGATTTTCTTGGAGTAGTAAGTGTAGACACTTAATTCTGACTAACAAATTTTATCCAAAATGAGTATTTTCCATCACTTGACCTAACTAATATATCTTCAATAATTAATTAAATAATTTCATTATTTGATTAAATTAATTATCATTTTCACTTTATCATGATAATCAAATAATTTTAATAATTATTTAATTATTTTTAATTTTTAATTTCCTCTTAATTCCACATTAATTAAATAATTTTGAATTATTTAATTAAATTATCTTTTCCGCCACTATTCATCTATATTAATTAAATAATTAATGTTATTTAAATTTACTAATTATTCTTCTATTCCAAAGTTTAATTAAATAATTTATTATTATTTAATTAATTATAGATTTCCCAGTTTTCAAATTAAGTAATCATTTTAATTATTTAATTTATCTCTTAACATTATCCAAAATAAATAAAATCATATTTTATTTATTAAATTCAACCTTGCACGTGTAAATAATTATTAAATTTATTTAATTGTTAAATACTCATGTGAATTCCACCTCACCTGTTGACTGAGATTTACTCTCAGTCAACTCATCAATCAAATCCACTTCACTCCCACTCACATCAAGTCCACTAAGTAATCAATTCAGTCCACTAACTGTTCGTCTTAAGTATCACTCCAATCAATCCTCTTAATTGATTCATATGATTAGTTACCTAGAATCATGCAATCACTTAACTGAACATCAATTCCTCTCATCAATCTCGAGTCATTAATCTTTTTCAATCTCTCATTTGATCTTGACCATTGATCAGTGTCATAAAAAAATTATTAATTGAACCATCCTATCTTTTATTATTCATCTCAAATCGTGCAAAGAAACTATACTCAAATTATTACAATTCTTGTTTTCTATTGTGCTATTCAAATATGAGAGAAAAGGACTACTTACACCATTATCCAAGGTGAAATAGAGGATAACAATGGAGCTATACTAGTGTGTTTTGGTGTGTACAAGGTTTTCGTTTTGTTTGATTTAGTTTGCTCTATTTTCTTCATTTATTATGATCTTTTGATTGTGATTTCTTGTTGATTATTGCTTTATTTCTTCAGTTTCATAGTTGAATTTCTAGGTCATACATTTTGGAATTCCCGATGGGACTCTCTAATCCTTGATTTCGTTGCAAGAATAAGGAGTTCATCATTGATGCATTTGTTGGCAATATGAGCATGTGGGATGAGCACAAGTTGTACAACTATGCATTACAGTGTTGTCGTTAATGTCAACATTGTGATATGGTATGAAGACCTTTGTGCAAAATAGCTTAGATAGCTTGAGCATGTTTTGAGATAATAATACAATGGGAATTTGCAAGAAGGTTTTATCTAGTGAAGATAGATGAAGGGAAAATTGTTAAGTGTCAATACAGGTAATTTTATGAGCAAGACATCCAATTTTTGGGTTCGCATTGGTCCACTGTAGAAGATATTGCTTTGCAGTTTTGGGGTGATTTTGATGATTGTTAGAAGAGCCTAAATCTAGAATTTCATATTGTGTTAGCTCCTAGTGCTGAAGTTATGAGTGACAGTGTATCAAATTGATAGTAACAGGTGTTTTCTAGTTTAGTGAATATGTTTTGATGAATCCACATTTATTCGCAGATTGGAATTTAGTTTTGTGGTTTTTGTGGAGTTGTTAACAAGTGTTAGTAGAGTGTCTATTCCAAATGATAGATTTTGGAGGTCCACATGTTCGAATGTGGTTTTATAATTGGAAAATTTTGATATTAGGTCATTATTGGTGCTAACCTAATGAGTTTTGTGTTTTACGAAGGTTGAATAAGTGTTGATCTATTATGTAGGAGTTATTTTGGGTCCATGCCGACCTATTTTGAATTGTTATGAGTTTTAATCTTGACGTAAAGCATGTATGTGTGGACAATGAGCCAATAAGTTATATTTTGTATAATATATCCAATTAGGTTGACCTAATTGATTTTGTTAGTGTTTTTGGATGAATTGGATAATATGTAAAATCTTTTTCGATGTTTTGGGTGTTGTAAGAAGCAATAAGAGTTTGTGGATGTGAATTGTGCGAGTATAAGGTGAATGCAGAGTAGAGAAGAGTGTTAATTCAAATCAATATGAAGTGTGTAAAGTCTATATTTTGAGCTTCAAAGGAACTATAATTTATACATATGTGAGATGCAATTGTAACAAATCAAATATTGATTGTCTACCACAATCTCTTCTATCTTTTCTTTTCTCAATGGGCAGTGAGTCCACTTGGATAGTGATTCCACCTACAATGAGCACTTTTGTAGTATACTATAACTAGTTATAATATATTGTGAGCTAATCCTAACCATGGTTTTTCCCATTTTGGGTTTTCCACATAAAATTATGGTGTTCATGTGTTATATGATGTTGTTGGTTGTCTTCATGCTTTTGTTCATTATTGCAAATTAAATATGTTATGAGAATTGAATGTTTAGATGCTTAAGTGGTTTAAAAGAATATTGATTCACCCCCCTCTTAGTATTCTAGGTGTTCAACAAATTTAACTTGTTTTTGGTGATTTTTATGTGATTTTTGTAGTTATAAGCTTGTTTGATGCAATCATTGCCAAAACGACACAACTGATTGAAACCTAGGAAAAACTATAGCATAGTGGGGTGCATTTGCTTCACATTATGGCACAAATATGTCTCAAAATGGTGCATCTATAGCTTAGATAGGAAAAATTGTTTTTGTGTGATTTTATGTGTTTTTCAAATTTTTGTTTGTCGGATACCTGATGGATAACCTTGATTTTGATATTTTTAACACTAGATTGATGAATTAACCCTTGATATTAGGTTTTTTGGCTTTGTTTCTACATTTTTATTGTGTTTTATATAGATTTTCACAATTGAAGCTTTGTGTGGTGCAATTAAGGTTTTCTACGGCGCATTTGTGTCTCTACTCGGTGCATCTGTTGTTTAGAGTTTCACATCTGAAAGAGAAGGTATAATCTATTTTTTTATCAATTTTTAGTTACTTTGGCACAATTGTCTATTAAATTTTAGGGTTAATAATTTTTTTGTTGAGAAACTTGTGGTGTTCATTAGAATTAAAGACCAAACCCTAAACTACTGATGCTATTTATTGTAGGTATTTTATGCTTATTTTTTATAAAATAAGAACACTTCAATTTCATAAAGTGAATGAACATTATTTATTATGTCTAGTAAGTCTTTAGGTATGTATGCTCTCTCCTCGCACCTAGTGTGAACTTTGAGATCAAAAATACCCTAGCATTTTCGTTCTATTTGTTTACATGAGGATTTGATTGTCTGCATATGCTCTTCCCACACAACTCTTAAGAATAATCTTGGGAATCAAAAACATCATATATTTGTTTGCTTATAGTAGGAGGCCTACCTGGGGATTTCAGCACCTCAAGGATGACCTCAACCACATTTATTGGTGGGGTATATAAGGGGGGAGAGTGAAAGTTGTACCCCAAGGTTTGATCAATGTCCCTTAATCCAAGCCTGAAGATCCTCAATTTTCTGAGACTTGTATCGGTGAGGAGGAGAGGGGAGACCCCTCCCGGCTCAAGCATTCTCAAATGAGTCCACTATTCATAGTCCTGCTACAAACCTTGTTTAATTATAATATTTTAAGACCTTCAATCATTGGCTTATTGTGGCGTTGAGTACAATATCATGCTTGAAGTTACTCACCATGTACTCTTCTCTTGTTGAGGTGACATAAATCCTTGTTGGACCTAGTCCTTCAAAGGAAAGGGGTGTTAAGGTGGTACATGACCTTAGCATACCCTAGTCTCCCATTCATTTGAAGGTATTGGACTTCGATGGGTGGGCCTGCACTAAGTCATCACACCTTTATTGCTAGCTAGGTTGTTAATATGCTTGGAGTGTCTTACTTGTTTAGACCAATAAAACCATTTAGCCTTGTCACCTTGGAAAATGTCTACAACTATGATGTATATTATTTGAAGTTTTTTCTTGCCAAATTTTCTCAATACACTCATAGTACACCAAAACCAATTAAAATAACATAAATAAACCTTAAAATCTCACATTTTTCTATCCTTTTGTGCAATTGACTATCATTTCACACAGTTGTCTATTAAACAAAAGTCAAAAAATCTCAAAGGTCAAAATTTCACAATTGTTCAACCTTAGTTCACAATTATCTCTATGATGAAAGTGTAGCACAAATTGACACAATTTTAGCTTGTATGTGTGTGTTTGTGGCTTATACGGTCAAAATTATATCTTAGATGGGTGTATTTGCTGCATAGAGTGGTGTAATTGCTTGTGACCTCTAGAAACCCAAGTTTGTTACTAAAACTAAATTGTCATCTGTCTTTGCTTATAATATTGTTTTTGAACTTCAAGTTGTTGCAATTTTCTTGTACTATGGTGTCATTTCTCTATTAGTTAGGCTTCTTTTTGTCACTAGACCTTATTTTATCATACACAAACCTTCATCAAACCAAACTAATAACTACTGGTTTACATAGAGTCAAACCCCTAGAGTTGATCATTTTATCTCATCCTTTTTCATCCTTCACATCTTGTTAATCAAAATCTAGATGAAAATTTAGGTTATTGATTTACCACATCCCCATTATCACCATCTTTTAGGCATTCCAAAATCATATTCATTTAGTCTACCTAGATGTTGTGTTCATATCCATGTTAGTTTGATATTTTCCCTTAAAAGTTTTCCTTCTCAAGGTAGAATATTAAGTTAACTTATCTATGGGTAGTTTGACTTAGGAGCTTCTAGTTTGACCTATTTCACCTTCATCCCAAATCTATTGAATTTTGAACTCACAATTCTAGTCGAAATTTTAACATATTCTATCTAAATCTTGATCATAAAAAACCCTAATATCTAGTTATACTTCTTGGTTGTGTCCACTTCATTTATCCATCCAAAATTTCATTCAAGTCAAAAGGTCCCGACATCTCTTATACGCCATTATAAACAAGGTCACACAACCAATTATCTTTTGAAAATTAATTTTTCATCATTGTTTTTGCTCAAAACTACATAATTGAACCTCAGTCATAACTCAAGAAAGTCAAATTTAGGTTAGAATTGTACATCTAAAAGCCCTGTGTTGCATTTATATTACATTGGCACAATTTACAAGGCTTTGGTACATATGCACCTTGATTTTGTGGTGCAATTATGTTGTAGAGTGGTGAAATTGTTGCTTAAAGTGGTGCAATTACTGCTTAGAGTGGCACAAATATGGCTTAGAGTGGCATAATTGTTTGAGATTGTCATATCACCAATCCTACTCTAAAAATTTAACTATCATCCATTCTTTCTCTAAATCCTATAATTGAACCTCTGATTAACACAATTGTCCTCTCCTATGGTGTAATTGCTATGTACTCCAACACAATTATTCTTTCATTAGGTTGCTTACTATTATCATACCTCTTATTCCTAGAAACATACCTACATACACAAGATAAACTAGTATAAGAGAGATAGAGCTGAGATTTCATCACACATTCTCATCCAAATAAAAGGTCACACCATCTCTTATATTCTAGTAGAGACAAGGTCACAAACCAAAAATAAGATGCAACAACAAGAACATTCCAATATAGACCCCATAAATCTTAATCCTCCACAAGAAACACAAGGGGAATAATCACAAGTGGCTATACCAAGGGTATTTTAAACATCACTACAAATACCAAATCCCAATACCATATCTAATAATATTAAAGACATAACACTAAGATTTGGCAAAAGCACTACAAGACATCGATGCCATGAAACTTGTGGATGTTGTTATAGCAACAAATAGAGATCAATTCTTTATATCTTTGACATAACAAGGTGCTAAATTACCACCCACATTTGATATAACGTGTATCTAAAACTTCACAAATAACATTCCATCCTTGACCTTGGGGGAAAATATTTCCAATGACTCTATACCACCTTCCCTACAACCAAACAACAACCTCATTGTCCAACCCCTTAACAATCTTCCCATTAATTCCTCACAAATTGTTACAAAAATCCCACAAAAATCCATTCCTATTAATTCCACACAAGCTACAATGCCACCCATACATACTCAGGCTCCCACATTCTCTATGTATATCACCAACCTATTATACAACATAACATCTAGCCAAACTATCACCCCCACCCTATAATTAATCCACATACATTATCACAAACATCTCATATTTCACATGCACCACCACCATATACAACACATAATCCACAACCACTTACGTCTAATACTCACATACTAGGTAATCAATACATCAACTATCAAAATTATAACCTCGTTACACAACCTCCATAGGATCCCATCTCTAATCCTAATTATAACACCTACAAAAACACCTCTGCCCAAAACATCATGACTTCACAATAATACAACCATCCCCGTAACTACATACATCCACAACACAAAATCTATCCATAATACCAAAATCATAAGTCATGAACCATCAACAAAAATCCACCCCATTAAACCATTTTGCTAATCCCTTAAACCATTCATACATTCATCAAGATCCATCACCACCAAACTTCCCCAAGGTCAATAATCATCGCATATCGCATACACTTACAACGCCATCAACATACCACCTATAATAGATCCAAACAATTTAGCTCTCCAAATCCAAAATTTTCAACAAAAAAATTCTAATATTCACATGGGGCCACTAAAAAAAGTTATACACTAGAATAAATATGCCACTATACATTTGATAGTACTTTACCTATGCCACCCTTTCCACATCATTTTGAAATGCACAAATTTGATAAATGTAAAGGAAAGGGAGACCCTCATGATTATATGAGAGAGTTCTATGTAGCTTGCTTAGAGGTTATACATAACAATACTTATCTAATGCACCTCTTGCCAAGAAGCTTAGGAGGGCAAGCCATGAAGTGGTTTTCTCGACTCCCTACTAGCATATGGACCTTTAGTAAACTAGTTGAGAAGTTTATCTCACATTTCTCTTATAATATAGAGCATGACATGACTAACTTATGCACTACGAAACATAATGCAAGAGAAAATATTTCCTCTTTCTTACAGAGATGGTGAAACCTAGCTAGTAAAATTCCATGTCACATTCTCGAGAAGCAACTAGTTGAAATGTTCATTCAACACATGAAAATTAAAATATGGTTCCACTTGAAAATGTTATGTTCAAATTATTTTGATGAAGTTATTGAAAAGGGGCTTACTATCGAGAAAGCCCCAATTGCCAAAGGACTTGTCAATATTTTTAAACAAAATAAAGACCACTCGAATTCATCAAATGAAAAATCTCATTATTGGAATAATAATAATAATATCGTTAATGATGGTGTTGTTGACACTAAGATGGATCAACATGCTCAACCCATATTACACATACAAGCTCCAAACAACACTCAGACCTCATCAAATATTTAGGATAACACATAGAGAGCATATCCTAAACAAAATAACTCTCCCCAATATAAATACACACCATTAGAAGAACCCATTAAATTGGTACTTCAAAAATTATTTCAAGCAAAAATGATCACAGATTAGGAGACTAGATAGTATGAACCAAAATTTAAACTTGTATCATGGAGAAACACAATTTTGTATGCTTGTCATACAACACATAGACATACCAATCAAGGTTGCTATAAATTAAAGAATCTTATTCAAGATCTCATTGACAAGGGATACGTCACTTTTGAAGATCGCCCTAAAAATTCATCACAAAATAAACATATTAATAATATTCATGGATCACATATTGAAAAATTAGGCATATATCAAGAAAATCATCTCAAGCTTGACCAAAACCATTTACTTATGTCTAGCAATGGTCATAACATATCCACCTCATTCGAATTTTTAATAGGTTGTATTGAAGAAGTGTACCCACAAGAAGCCTCCATCTCTCCTCCCATTCCTTCATCCTCAAAACCTTTGCAACATCATCCCCATCAATCAAATCATCCACTAATAACACCTGTCATGATTTTCCCCAAGGGCTATCCAAGATAGATAATCCACTATTTGATACGAATCCAATCTATAATTAGGAAACCTTAGACCAAGCACCATAATCCATCCCATCACCCATCATACCCACTCTAGTGATTCCTACTCAAATTTCATTACCATCATGCCCACATACTGAGGATAACCAAGAGTCCTTTATTCCTACCACATTATCAAACCTTGATCTATGTTAAGAACACTATTGAAAGAATCAAGTAGAAGTCCCTAAAATGAATCAAGATCAAGTTATTCAAATCCCACTATCTCACCCTATACTTGATCAAGATCCCATTATCCCTTTCCATATCATCCTTGATTCCAAAATCGAGGTTGATCCCATCCATATTCCAATACTTCCATCTAGATGAGAAACTTCCTTCCATTGGACACATAGATGATCTCTCCCTTTTTCATCAGAGTCTTTCTCTTTATACATATTTAAGAATGAAAAATCAACACACATGAAAGCAAAGAAAGCATCAGTATCCTATCAACTTCTTTTGTCATATCCAAATTTCTTACTAATGAGAAGATAAACACCATTGATGATTCTCAACAACACAAAGAAGAGTTAGCATCTTGTTATTAGAACAACACATATCCTATTGCAAATAAGATATATCAAAGAATGCAATATAAAGGAAATGGATTAGGTCTACATGAACAAGGTATTATAGAACTAGTATAGTTTTTTGATAATCCTAAATATCAAGGACTTGGTTCTTTATCGATTGATAAATCTAAGGATGTTAGTGGTACCTCCATGATACTAGCGGCAACTTCATTTGATGCAAACATCAAAATAGGTGCCATGAATAGTCCTTGCCATAAGGTTGTTGCCAGCACCCCTCCAATTCACATCATAGACCATCATTCCCAAATCCTTCCATTGACTAAAGGGGACCAACATAAGACAATTATTTACAAAGAAAAAGATAAAATTCAAGCTATTGAAGCTAATAAATTCAAAAATCAAAGTGGACACGTAAGTCGAAATGGATCCCAAGGAAAACTAGATCATGCAAAGAATCCAATCCAAATCCAAATTCAAAAGTCAATGAAACTATGAAACTAATTCAAATAAGGCCTTCCATCTATCAAAAGTGTTCACCTACTTCAAAGTAGACTTCCATACCAACACACAAAGTGTATGAAAGAGTTGATCCCAATCATACTCAAAATCTCACATCCATATTCCATCCCAAGTTTGGAAAATAAAAAAATCCTACATCCAAACTACCAAGTAATTCATCCACATCTCACATATCACATCTCACATCCCCCATCAAAATCTAATATCTCACCTAAAATCCAAAAATATAAAATCACACATTCACCATGTCTTGGAAATAACACTTTATCATAAGGACTCCAATGGCACTCTATCATGATGTGTGTATTTAGATAAATCCAACTCTAGCATCAACAAGGATCACAATAACATTCATGGTCTATATACATGTGCCTTTATCTTAGTAATGCAACTCCTTAAGGTAGGACATTATTGGCACATGATGACAACATCTCCATCAATAACACCAGGTGATCCCACATAGTTGATGATTGTTTAAAAACAAAACAAAAAAACGAAGAAAAAAGTAAAGAAAAATAATTTATCCAATGGTGAAAACCATTATTATGGTGTTTTGGGTAAGTACCATGATGAAAACCTAGAAAATAGGCGTCATGTGTAACAATTGATTATCTATGTATAACATTCCAATTGGGAGCATTCTATCTTATACATCATGTCATTTTATCCTAACACTGCTATCCATCCAAATCATTCCACTTTCATCCATCTTCCCTATCCATCTTGATCTTGATAAAGAATAGGTGCATATACTTTAAAACATGCTTTTAGCTAAATCTTGACACGGTCATTTTCCTTTGATCATATACTATCTCATATCATACTATCACCTATGTAGAATTATCCAAACATTTCACTTGGGTCAAACATGTTATCCTATTATGAGATAGTCCTTGGAAGTAAAACCCCTTATCCTAGGTATTTGTATAATTCCTATCCTCCCCATCCTTCACATATCCATTTCCATCGCACTAGTCCATTTGTCCACTCATATTTTTCCATACATTGCTAGACATTGGGGGCAAGTGATTATATCTTGCTTTGGAATAAATATTGATATATGCCTTCTACCCCACTTAGTGATCTAGACACCTTTTGAAAATCTAAAAACATTCAAATATCCAAAAAAATCAAATATCTTTAAAAACAAACAAATAACACTTTCAACCATTTTCCACCATTCCATGAATACGTTATTTCCATCAAAATCTCCTCTGTCACCAACAATCAAAACAATCTTCATCAATCTCATCTCGCTCACACTCTAGTGTGATATCAAAATATCCAATAGATTTTGTTCCTAGCCTGGCTACAAATATTGATTCATCTTATCTAATCAATCATCATTGGGATGTATCCTTCCCAATCATCTCGTTGTTCCTATCTTAACAACACTATCCTTGTGTTATTCTATCTCAACAACATTATCACTATTATCAATCAAATCTATCAACTTTATCTTGGCTAGTGACAAGATCTCAAGAGGTCTTTGATATCCCTACACATCCATATCTCTTCATCATCCATCCTCATCATTATCATCACCATCTAAAAAATCCAAAAACATTGAAAATTTCCACAAAAAATCCAAATCACAACATCATCTCACAATATCCATAAAAAATTTCCATTGTATGGACATAAAAATCAAGTAAGAATAAACTATGCAATACTCGAAGACATCAAGCATTCATGAAAAATTCACAATTAAAGAATCTTGATTAATTGTCTACAACCTATTGGTCTATTGACAAATCAGCTTTACACATCTTATCCAACAAATCATGCCTTAATGGATGTATCCTTCCTACAATAGGTATTATCCACTTTGATCAAATATCTTGTGTTAATAAAATTTGATAGTTATTGATTCGTTTGGTCTTTAAGTCTTCTTATTAGTTGATTTATCTTATTGTCCTATTCAAATATTTCTCGAGGATATCTCAAAATTATTAGAGCAATAATGGGGCAAGGTCATTGATTTCATATGTGTTTGTGGAATGTCTTTAAGTATTTCTATGACACATATGATCCTTGTGTGTATTAGACTTGATTCTAGCATTAACACATTGCCCTATGTATATAAGTTCATTTAAACACCTTTATACATTAGGGTTATCACGCTTTGAAACTATGTTCCCTTGCATAATTTGACAGGGTTCTATCATGTCTAGTACATTTAAGAACAATCCTTGATTGTTGTGTCTTCGTCTAGGCAAAAGGATACTAAAGTCACCAAGGTTTGTCTCAACTTGGTGTACATATATCCACTTGTCACATATCAAAAAATTTAGGCAAAAGGATATAGATGCCACCATGGTTTATCATGCCTTGGTGTGCATACATCTGCTTGTCACATAGTAAAATGATCTATGATGATAAAAATAACACAAAATAGAAAGCACAATATCTATCATTTTTCATATCACATCTATATCAATTTATTTCTATCCATCTATCTCATTTCAATCTTTTTCATCACATTGATCATATGTGTCATCGATCAATAATAACCATTTTCTCAATCCATGCATCTTCCTCCATCTGGAAATGACACCCTCATTACACACATATGCACCAAACCCTATAACACATTCAAACATGATTCATACATATATCAACATATTCATGCAATTGCACCACTCCCATGGCACATTTGCACCACTCCTATGGCACACTTGCACCACTCCCATGGCACATTTGCACCACTCCCATTTCACACTTGTACCACTCCCATGACACATTTGCACCATTCCCATAAGCATATGTGCCATTTCCATAAGCATTTTCTCTCAAGCATTTGCACCATCCTCTTAAGCATTTACACTACTCCCATGACACATTTGCACCATTTCCATAAACATTTTCTCTCAAGAATTTGCACCATCCTCTTAAGAATTTACACCACTCCCTTGACACATTTGCACCAATCCCATAAACGTATGCACCATTTCCATAAGCATTTGCTCCTAAGCATTTACACCATTCTCTTAAGCATTTGCACCTTTTCCATAAGAATTTGTGCCATTCTCTTAAACACTTGTGCCACCATGTAACAAATACACCATTATAACATATATGCCAATCCATATTACCAATTGCACCCAATTTCCCCTCAAATACACCTATATATCCCCTTCACTATTTACCCATCACATAAAATTGTCTAATTTTATCAATTTATTCATTCCCTCATATTCATTTTTATTTTCATCTATCTATCCCCTTCACTATTTACCCATCACATAAAATCATATAATTTTATCAATTTACTCATTCCCTCATATTCGTTTTCATTTTCATCTATGTATCCCCTTCATTATTTACCCATCACATAAAATCGTCTAATTTTATCAATTTACTCATTCCTTCATTTTCCCACATAAAATATTTTTAAATATTTTTTTCATGAGTCTTCTTTATAAAAAATATTTTTTTGCCCCCTCGAGGGGGCATCCCACTCCATTTCATTCACCGAAGCAGAATGGGGCATGTCATCACTTTCTTTGAAACAACACTATAAAAATGCATTGTCTCAAAGAGGGGAAAAATGTAGACACTTAATTTTGACTAACACATTTTATTCAAAATGAGTCATTTTCCATCATTTGACCTAACTAATTCATCTTCAAAATTTAATTAAATAATTTCATTATTTGATTAAATTAACGATCTTTTTCATAAAAAAAGCTACAAAAAAGCCGATTAGAAGCTTGCAGGAAAAGCTATGAAAAAGCCGATTAGAAGCCTGAAGAAAAAGATTGAAATTGTTGGTGATGTTTCCTCACAATCCCTTATTTTGGAGACATAGTTAAAGAAGGAATTGAAGGTGGGTAGTAACAATAAAATTTCTATTAGGTCTGCTAGCCAGTTGCTGGAGATGCAAGCTACTTCTCCCTTGAAGGTGGATGGTGGGCAGGATGTTATGGATTCCTTGGGTGTGGGCTTCAAAATGCAGAAGAGAAGGAGGTTTGTTGCTAAGGAAATTTCTGACTCTATTCATAAAATCAAAATGTTGATTGTTGGTGGTAAGGGTAAGGAGGTCTGTGTTAGCCAGGAAAAGGTAAGCGCCTCCCAGGAGGATGATATTGAGGGTAAGGGTGTCTTTAACTTTGACTGTGAGGACATTCCTAATGTTCTGGGGATGGCTAGGGAGGGCCCCATTTCTTTGTTTAAATGGTTGTTTCATGAGCTTAACATGACCAATATCAGAGTTTGGGGAGTGATGAGTAAAGTTGGTGAGTCTTCGGTTCAGAATCATATTGATGAACTATTTGACTCTTTGAAGATTGTTGTTGATGAAATATTGAAGATGAAGCAGATGCTTGAGGAAAGAATTCTCACCCTTGAGGACCAAATGGATAATATTTTTGCTAAATTGGATAAGAGTGGGGAGGGAAGTGAATCTTCTATGAAGCTTGAGTCTTTTGGCATTTCTACTCCTTTTTAAATGACCAAGAAACGCAAGGAGATTACTCCTGGCGACGATACTCGTGTTGGTGGTAGGTTTCTATTGATAAGGCTGGTGGGGTGCAAAAAAATTTTATTAGTGAGGTGAATGTGGGTGGGCTCGATGCTAGAACGAGGAATAAGACCAAGGTGCAGGTTGGGGCTCCTACTAAAGATTCATCTGAAGTCATGGATGATTGCCAAAAGGTTGTGGCGTGTGACATGGAGGCTATTGATATCCCGCAGAACATGTAGTGTTATTTTTGTCCCTCTTTTTTGGCTACTGTTACGCTGATGGTGTGTTATTTTTTGGTTGTTTGCTTTTTGTAGTTATATTTTGCTTCAGTTGATCTTTTTTGTAAAGGGTTCCAGGCCCCTTCAAAACCCATTTTACCTCTAATAAAAAATGATCATTTTCACTTCATCGTGATAATTAAATGATTTTAGTAATTATTTAATTATTTTTAATTTCAAATTTCCTCTTAATTCTACATTAATTAAATAATTTTGAATTATTTAATTAAATTATCTTTTCTACCACTATTCATCTACATTAATTAAATAATTATTAATTATTTAATTAATTTACTAATTATTTTTCTATTCCAAAGTTTAATTAAATAATTCATTATTTAATTAATTATGCATTTCCCATTTCTCAAATTAAATAATTAAAATAATTATTTAATTTATCTCTCAACATTATCCAAAATAAATAAAATCATTTATTTTATTTATTAAATTCAACCTTGCACATGTAAATAATAATTAAATTTATTTGTTGTTAAATACTTATGCAAATTTCACCTCACTTATTGATTGAGACTTACTCCTAGTCCACTCATCAATTGGATCCACTTCACTCTCGCACTCGCGTCGATTCCACTAAGTAATCAATTTAGTCCACTAACCATCACTCTTAGTTATCACTCCAATCAATCCTCTTAACTGATCCATACAATTAGCTACTTGGAATCATGTAAGCACTTAATTGAACATCAATTCATCTCATCAATCTCCAACCCTTGATCTTTTTCGTCTCTCATTTGATCTTGATCATCAATCGGTCACCAAAAATTTATAAATTGAACCATCCTATCTTTCATTCTTCATCTCAAATCATGCAAAGAAACTATAATCGAATTGTTTCAATGCTTTATTGCTATTGTTCTATTGAAATCTAAGAGAAAATGACTACTTACACCATTCTCCAAGGTGAATAGAGGAGACCAATAGAGCTATGCTAGAGAAGATTGTGTGTTTCAATGTGTGAAAGGTTTCCATTTTGTTTGATTCAATTTTCTCTATTTGCTTCATTAATTATGATCTTTTGGTTGTGATTTCTTGTTGATTATTGCTTTATTTCTTTATTTTTATAGTTGAATTTCTAGGTCATACATTAAGAAGCATAAAAATTTTCATGTTAACTTAGATTAAGTGGTCCATGACCAATAAAATAAATATCCTAATGATTTTTGAGTGCAAAAGAGTATGTTGACTGATTTTTGAATATAGAAGCATTATAATGACGATTTGATAAAACTTATTAATTTGTTCAACATGTGATGAAATTTCCTACTCCAACTTAACCATATGCAAGTTAAAAAAGATCAAATCAAGTAGGATTTCATGCCTCCTCTTTCATTTTTCCACACTAACATAGAATATTTTCTTCACCAACATAGATTTTGTTCCTTAGCTATTTTAAGGTGAACTTTTGTTAGTTTTTAGGAGCTATAAGGAGCCTTGTGTTTAATTTTAACCTACATTTAACCTTGTAAACATGAGCTCAACAAGCCTTGTGTATATTTTTACTTCTCACTTTGTTTGTTTGTTATAATTTAGAGGAATATCTATGTATGTGTCTAGAAACATCTAGCTTTTCATTTATATATAACTGCTCAAAACATTTTAAAATATTCAATATATAAGAAGTTGAGATACTTTTTATCCTATTTCTAAAAGTTGTTTATGGTTATATTCTTTATGGTCATGCTCTAATTTAATTTCTATAGACTATTATTTAGTATTTTAAAAATATTTGTGAGATTAACATGAAGAAGATATTTGTTCTATTGCATCGCCTTATTTGATTGTAGTTATTTTAATCCATTTATTTCATTTTTCCTTTGTTAAATTAGGCTTAATCAACCTTGTAATCTCAAATATTTTCTTACAAATTTTGCATATCTAGGTGCACTTTCCATGCTTGATTCCTTGCATGACACATGTTGTTGCAAGATAAGTCTAGACATGCATCAACACTCAAAATATGAAAATAAGATATATCACTTAAAAAATGGATTTAAAAACTTTAATTTAGAAGGTAGAATCCTAAGATAAAACCCTAAAGAATGTATGATAAGTCAGGTTCACCAAAAAATATAGGAATAAAATATCTTTTACATATAATTGGTTGTTGTATTCTCTTATTAATGTTAAGGGGTTGTTTCATGGTGAGACTTTGGGAAGGAAGGGATCAAAAGTGCAAGCGAAATGTTTTCAATATAGGTTAAGTAAAAAAATTATTTGTAAATAGAAGGGGTTTAAAGATGGTTATGGTGGTTCTTGGAGTAGATGGCTTTAATACTACAATAGTAATAATGACTAGGGAATCTATTAGGAATGGTATTTCTCTAAAGCTAAAGGGAGTTGTGTGTGATTTGGAGGTAAGTGAGAGCCTAGTAGATTTGTTTCTTCAAGTCAATCATAATTCAGAGGAATTGATCTAAAGGATTGTGAACTTGAAGTCAAGGGTTGAAAGCATCACATTTTTTTGTAGATTGATGAAATTGATTCTCAACTCATAACTTCTCATGTTTTAGAATTAATGGATCATTTTCGAAAGAAGGATACTTATTACAAGGATTTTGAATGCTATGCTACAACATCTAATTGTGTCCCACCATAAAGGAACTTTAGAGGTTGTAATTGGGTGCACTTTGTTGGTGTTAAAGCCTTGTAGCAAGAGGAGGTTTACAAAGGTATTGAGTTTGTTAGGTTAGAGAAGATGGATGATCCTTATTTTCTATAAGTGGAGTTGATGAATGTATCCATTTTTGGGTTTGTTCAAGGGATATTGAATAATGGAAGAATTCTCATAAGGATGCACATATGCAAAGGTGGGGAGTGGCCACATTATAGTTTGTGTCCTTTTTATTGCTATTGGAGGTGTTAATGCATAGGTATTCAACCCATATTTCCTTTGTTTTTGGGCTACTAGTATCTATATTGATGTTTTCTTCTATTGGTTTAGGCTTTGTTTTATTTGGGTAGTGCTTTGTCCTATTTTTATGCTACTAACACTTTAAAGGAACTTTCTAGTGGTAGGGATATACATTTATATAAAATGATTAATACATTGCTAAATCATTTCATTGTAGTGCTTGTGATGGTTATATTTTATTGTATACATCTAAAAATGTTCACGGTTAATCAAACCTGTTAATTAATTAAATATGAATTATTTAATTAATATTCTAAAGTCATCTACATATAAATAAATTTAATTATTTATTTATATCGTTCATTTTTCTAATTCTTCTATTTTAAATTAAATAAACAAGTTTATTTAATTAATGCTATTTTTCTCTTAATTAAATTAAATAAATTTCATAAATTTATTTACTTAATTATCGTTTTATTTCTAAAGTCTGAATGTTTAAATTCGAATTATGGAATATTCTTCTAATTCATCCAACACCTCACATCATTAATTACATACCTTTTTCACCTCTCACATAATTAAATAAATAATTATTTAATTATGGAAGTTTCCAAAATACATGTCACATATAATTAAATAAATGAAAAGATAAAGAGCATGTTTGTCTCCATTTTTGAATGAAAATAGTTTCCTGGGTTGAAAAAATTCTCCATCTTTCTCTCAACCTTCCATCTTTCTCTCAACTTCCAGAATCTCACACCGTTCATCTTGACAGGTTTGAACTCAACCGTTGATCTTTGCCAACTAGATTCTTGCCTTCCAAAAATCTATAAATACAACCTTTTCATGAGTAGATTTCATCCTATATTTTATGCGCAATTACTATAGTTGCATTCGAATCAACATTTTTAGAAATTTCATATCATAGCATTTTAAGTTCATAAGCATAGTTTAAATCATTAGCAATGGACATGCATTTTGCATCAATCTTGTTCTCCTAAGTTGTCATTCTAACAAGCTGTTGCTTAAACCAATTGAGAGCTGGTAACTTGAATCAAATCCTTGGAGATAAAGGACAATGGAACGCATTTGAAGGAGCTACTATTATTTAGAGTTTGCATTTGTCTTTTCTAAATTAGTTTCTTTCAATCTAATGTTTCATTAGTTTGTTAGTTTACTTTCTAATTAGACCACATATTCTAACAACACATTTATATTTTTGTTATTTGTAGGGATCAAGTCTTTATATATCTGTATAATCTTAAAAATACAAATAATGGTGATTAATGCTAAAGGCAACATACAAAAACATGCAAATGATCTATATGATGATGTTGTGGATAAATTCCTTTATTATCCTTCAGAAGTCGAAGTGTTCTATAATAGATTTTCCTCCATATAAAATTATGTGAACATGTAATCTCTTTAAATACAATGACATAACAATATGTTGCACAAATTTGTGTTAAATCAACTTATAACAATTAGTAGAAGGGGGTAGTGAACTTAAAATTTAAATTTAAAGGTCTTCCCTATGCGCCTTGATGGACCTTAGGATATAATGTTGATTTCGAGATAGGGAGTGAATGTATAGAAGGGTTAATAAGGTCTTAATAATGACGAGTAAATAACAAATGTATAAAAAATAATATAAATAAAGGTGCAATAAATGTGAATAAGATTTGGACCATGAACCAAGCTTAACATATGAGTATACCACTTCTCAAGAGAGGTGTGTACATAGAAAACCAAAACATAGCTAACATATATTTAAAAAAAAATTAAAATTATAAAATAAAAACATATATTATAAAACTATTAAAAAATTAATATACAAGTATATAATATTTAGTAAACTTTTCAAAGTAAAAGCAAAACAAAAGAACTACACAAATAATTAAAGTGAAAACTTACATACAAAAATACAAAAAAAAATAAAATATATGACCTAAAAAAAAATCAAATAAAAATAGAAACAAAACAAAACAAAGTAAATAATGAAGATAAAAAATTATTTATACATATATATATAATAAATAAATAAAATACATAAATATATTTAAGACATGTACTATCAAGACATTCCAATATAAATAAATTCAGAAAAAAATAAAAAATGATATAAATACATTTATTTTTCTATTAAACTATATTTTTTTTAAATATCAATTTTTTTATATAAATTAAAATTCTTAAAATTATTTATAAACATTATATTTCCACAATCCATAAAATCCAAAATATTAATACTAAAAATATCAATTACAAGAAAAATATTATCATATTCCTTGAGTTAAGCAACGCTATCCGTAAAACCACAAATAAAAGACCACCAAAATTTGCCTCTAAATGCACACCTTGGGAGCGCCTTAAAAATGCAAGTATGTGATATGACCTTGGAAGTAATAAATGCTGAAGAAAAAGTCTCTAATGATTTGAGCAGCAAAGCATGGGCTGGGTCTTAAGATATATAGGTATGGAACGTCGGTAAGGGTTTTGAGCGGCATAAGACCGTGTGAGTAAAAGGGCAAAGCAGGATGGAATGTTCCATGGGCATGGTGACATAGGTATAATATAGGTATGCGCGTGAGAGCCGTGTTGGGTGCGTGCATGTGGAATGTTTCCAAGTTCCAACGCTCCACAGGGCTGGGCTACATTAGGGTCACCAACTGTGCCGTCTTTGTCGGCTAGTGCAAGTCAAGCGACTCGGCTGACCCGACCACTCTTTAAAGCGCCGCCTCTTCTCCATAATGGACATTCATTCCAAATTCATCCCTCGTACGCCCACCCACATTCCCACCTTGGCTCTCATACCCCGACCTCTAGCTATCTGCTTCAACCTTATGAAGAACGGCCTCCTGTTCTCCTCGCGGACGCAGCGTGTGCTGGTTCACCCCATGAACAATCAGAACAACAGCTCCAACAGCTGGAGCCCCAGCCGCAGCAACAAGGACAACGTGAATGAGCATGGCCTTGAGGCCTTCCAGCGGACCGTGGGTGAGCGCTTGGGCGCCCTCGCGGAGGACTCTGCAGACGGAGAAACCCTGCTGTCCTTGGCGTGGGTACGGGAGGTAGTGGGCACCGTCCTGAGCTGTGAGGCGGACTTCAAGACGCTTGTGGCGCAGCCGAAGGCCCCGCTGTCCAAGGCTGAGGAGCGCATCGCAGATGATTTCTTGGAGCGTAGTGTAAAAGCCCTGGACCTCTGCAACGCCATCCGTGATGGCATCGACCACGTACGCCTTTGGCAGAAGCATGTGGAGATCGTCTTGTGCGCTCTGGACGTGCGGCACCGCTCCTTGGGGGAGGGGCAGCTACGGCGTGCCCGTAAAGCCCTTGCTGACCTTACCCTAGCCGTGGACGACAAAGAGCCCTCGGCTGCAGTTCTCGCGCAGTACCGGCACCGGTCCTTCGGACGGCCTGTTGGGTCCTCTAACGCCGCCTGCCACTTCCGTTCTTTGTCATGGTCTGTGTCCCGCTCGTGGTCGGCTGGGCGGCAGCTGCAGGCCATGGGATCGAATCTGGTCCCTCCCAAGGGCACGGAGGTCGCCGCTAGCAACGGCTTCTCCATCCCGGCCTACACCATGAACGCCATTATCCTATTTGGCATGTGGGCTCTGGTGGCTGCCATCCCATGCCAGGATCGCGGCCTACAGACCCACTTCTCTTTTCCCCGGACTTTCGTCTGGGCCGCGCCCTTGCTCTCCATCTACGATAAGGTCATGGAGGAGTCTCGAAAGCGGGAACGCCGGAGCAGCTCCGTTGGCCTTTTGAGGGAAATTTCACAGATTTCTGCCTGCATCCGCCATCTTTCCGAGCTTGTCGATTCTCCGCTGACGGAAAGCCAGGATCAGGAGGTCAGAAAGGAGGTTCTGCGTCTGATGCAGGTCTGGGCCACTGTAAAAGATGGGCTCGACCCTCTTGAGAAACAGGTCAGAGATCTCTTTCACAGAATTGTGAGCTTTAGAACTGAGATTCTTGACTCCATGAGCCGGACCATACCCGATAGGTGAGAAAAGCATTAAACTGGTTTGTCAATATTTCTCTACCCTATGTACAGTTTTCCATGGGGATTGTATTACAATTAAAGAACGATCAAAAGAATAGGAGTCTGTGGATGAGCAATTGTTCCTAGAGTATCCTTAGCGGGAGGGGAAGATTCGAAAGAGGGAAAATCTGCTGTGGGGCTGTATTCTCCTGCAGGGCTATCGTCATGTATATCAGGGATCGGATTGATTTCTTTCAATCGTCTGTTTTCTTCTTTTCTTTTTGGTCATTTTTCTAAAAAATTGTATTGTGCCATATAAACATGCATATATGAAATCTATATCAGTTGCTCAAATTATTGTTTTTCGTCTGTACCAATGGCCTAATTCTGCTGAACAATGGGTTTTGGATTATTTTACAAGTTTGATTTTGAATTGGTATTATGATTCAGCTAGACTCTTGTGCATGGTAAGTACCAATTCAAAAATTCTACTCTATTACAATTCGGAGTCCAAACTCTATTGTATTCTGGATGCTGTGGCATCAATTAGTGCAGTTGTTTCTGTCCTGATTATTGTAAGTCAAATTCCAGACCCCTTCATATTGCGATTAACAAGAAAAAATACATCCTATAGTGCTGATAATTGTAAATCAAGTTTCATAGCCTTAATCGTTATATGTTCCAAACTAGACTATGACATCTAGTGAAACAGCTCGTACCATGGTTACAATTTGGGTCCAGCTTTATTTGCCAAATAGAACTTTGATGGTGGCAGTAACTTTTAGTGGCTTGTCCTTCAAGTTTTAACAATTTTTTAAAAGTGAAGCTTAACTAAGTGTGTTGCAGATCTTTATGTTACATCTGTTAATTGTAATTTTGAGTTGAAAGGACCTTTTTGTTTATTACTCTGCACGAACTATCTCATTGCCAATTTTCTGGAGTTAATAATATTTACTGACAAGGTAAAGTTCAGTGGCGTGACTGATGGTGACAGGATGCACTACAATCAAAACTCGGGTTCAATTTTCCTAAGGAACACTTGTTGTGGTCCAGGCTGTTGGTTTATGATTCCATATTTACTAGTTAAGAAAAAGGCAACTAATCTTGTATGGGATTTCCTACATATCACCTGTCAGATCTATAACCTCTTCAAGTAATAAATTTTTGCTGAAATATATGGCTAGAAATGCAAAATAGGGCCTATAGACTGCCAATTTCCAGGTCTGGTGCATACCCTGATGATAATAATTTGGACTTCAAGCTTGCAGACTTCTGTGCATCGCTGGTATGTTGTGGATTTTTAAGACCACATATGATATGTTCCTTTCTTTTTTCAACAAAACTAGAAGCTTTTATCACATATACCTCAATTAGGAATGCACTTTTCACGTCTATTTATTGGATCTTCCAATTAAGCTAGGAAGCAAATGCTATCAACATTCTAATCACGATTATCTTTACAATTAGATCCACGGTTTTTTCGTAATCAATACCTTTAATTTGATTGTAGCCTTTAACTACCAATTTTGCTTTTATGCTTGTCAATTGAACCCTCAGATTTGAAATTGATTTTGAACACCCATTTACTATCAATGGCTTATTTTTACTAGCAGGTAAAGGTACTGATTTCCATGTATGGTTTCAATGAGTTGAATCCATCTCCTAAGTCAATAGTACTTCGCTAATTTTCATCTTTTATCACTTCCTCGAAAGTGTTTGATTCATGAGCATTTACATCAGTCGCCATCAATGCATAATTGACCTCATAGTCTGCAATTGGATGGGTATTTTCGTTGCTTTTTTTGATCTCCTTGGAGAAACATTAAATTGTGGAGTGGACAATGGAGCTTTGAATTTGGCTCATCAATTCCTTATTTTTCTTTTCTTGATTCAATACTGCTTTCTAGTTCTGGTTCTACCTTTTTGGTGAGTATGATAATGCATTTGTCATTTTTGTCTTATAGCAAAGCAACAGGGCAAATACTTGTAAGGTGACATTCTTCCTCGAAAATAGCTTTGAATTTGGCTCATCAATTCCTTATTTTCCTTTTCTTGATTCAATACTGCTTTCTAGTTCTGGTTCTACCTTTTTGGTGAGTATGATAATGCATCTGTCATTTTTCTCTTATAGCAAAGCAACAGGGCAAATACTTGTAAGGTGTCATTCTTCCTTGAAAATGACAACTCTAGTGATATGAAGTTTATTCACCCTGGGATCATACAATCGATAGGCTTCACTAGAGTCATCATTTACAACAAGCTTGCATGTTTGACTCTTCTCATTGAACTTTCCTGTCTTTTCTTTTGGAATGTACCTATAGGCAATGCTCCCAAAGATTCTTAAATGCGTAACTGACAGTTTGCTATTTGGCCTGCTTTTTTTGAAGAGATGCCTTCCAAGCTTTTAGCCAAACTCTGGTTGATCACATGAGCCACAATATATATTAACTTGCAACACATGTGATGACCCACTAACGATTCTCCAAAACTGATTGACTGTGTACTGTGTAGAGCTATGATAGACCCCAAACACTTGCCAAAAATGAAGAAAGAGTATATCTTCAACACAATTGTAGCCCCTGGCTGAGACTGCCAAAGGGAGTCAAAGTGGTGTTGTCTGCTGGTTTCCTCCTCAAATCAGCTACAGAACACTAGTGCAGAAATAAAACAGCAGAAGGGGAGACACTTCTAACAGCTAAATGCCTCCCTCGTATGGCACAAAGGAGGGCTGAAAACCCATCACACCCATAATCTTAACGCATTCCCAGCACTTGAATAGTATTCAATTCAAAATGCCAGCATAACTCAACACTCCCACTCTGGTAGCATAACTGCCCTCTTTGAAAAGTCCATTTGCAACTCCCATAATACACTGTCAAAAACTGATGAAATTAAACAGAAAATGCCATTAAATATTTAATTTATTCTTGCTAACTATTCCCAAACTGTAATTCCTCCTCTTTAAAGAGGCTTTTATTTCCAGCCCATTGGGAGAGTTTAAGGAATGTATTTATGGGGCGTTGCAAGATGAATTAATGGAAAGGGGACATTACAAGTCTGCCTGTCCCGAGATTGTTTGCCCACGAGCAGTGTAGTGTTGGATGCTCCAATATCAAATATGTAGTAAATGTAGTTGTGAATCATATATAAGGTAACAATGTCTCTTGATTGCTTTGTTATATTTCTCAATTTGTCAGTATTACCAGTCACGGGGCAAGTAGCACCTAAATCAATGAGCCAGACACCATCGTTTTTGACTATTTGTTTATAACTTTCATCAACATCTTCAATATCCACATCAACCATTGTACTTGTTTGCTTTTGTTCATATCTTTCTTTTTGGAGCATTAGCGCTCAAAATGACCAGGAATATTGCAATGATAGTAAAACCTTTCCTTTACTTTGCTCCTCATTATCCACAACAAGATGTCTTTGCCATTGAGGCTTCTTGCCCTTGAACTTAGAGGCAAAATCATTTGCCAATGCAGTTTCATCATCTCTATTTATGTTTCAATAGTAAACCCTTTAGAGTATTAATGTGAGTGTGGTCTTGAAATTTTCAAATGGTTTTCAAATTTTCACAAACTATTAAGAGTTATGGAGATGAGATCTTTATTGGCAATAGTCTCACTTGCATTAATAAGATGATTTGAAATGCCCTTAACCTTTGAGAGATGCTTAGTTACCAATCCGCTCCATTCTTAAACTGTATAACTGAGTTCAGGGTATATGTGCTCTCACATCATTCGTGTGCTCAAAGATTGTAGTGATTGCATCCCAAGCTTCCTTTGCTGTGGTTTCATTCCAGACATTTTTTTATCAATGTACCAATTATAGACAAGTCAATCAAAATTGTTGTTTGGTGTGATTTATTGTCAAATTCTTTTTGTAGACAAGTGACTGTGGGATGTCTTGTCGTAGTTCCATTAACAATAGAGGTAAGGTCTAACAAGAGAAAAATGCTTTTCATCTGATCATACCATTTTTCATAATTATCAGCACCAGTCAGCTTAATGAGATGGCACTCACTATATTATTTGCTATTCTTTATTTAGAAAGTGCTACCCTTAGGTAATGACAGAATTGGGCTAAGATCCTTCAAAACTGAAATCCTTAGGGTTGTTCTACCAAAATTATTTACTTTCTTTTATTTCCTTAGGAACAACTCTGCAAATGAATTCAAACTCTGCTGTGTTTGCTTTAAAATAAACTCCAGGTCGATCGAATTGGAATTTGATGAATGTTTGCAGATTTCAGGACTTTTTAAAGACTTTTGGCATTTTCATATAACAGCATCTAGAGGCGAGTTATCTATCTTGATTCAATTTCTTTTAATTGATTTTTCTGCCCTAATTGGAAGGTTTTATTAAGGCATATAATGAAGCCCAGTATATTGATGTTACTTGTAGAGAAGAAATTTACAGAGTCTTTTAAATGTATCAATGATCTCCGCGATCAAAGTTACTATCTTATTCTAATACCATATTGTTGAATTGGAGAGGTTTGCATAGATCTGTTCTATATTTATGGAAGGGATCCAAAATCCTTGAAATAGCCAAATATACGGACAGATGTGTCTCTACTTAACAACTGTGAGAATTGTGATTAAATAAAGTTTATATTTTCAACAGTATTAGTTAGAATCATATAAGAGTTATGCAATTATCCTTACCCTAATCACTTTACCTTTTGTTCTGCAGTCAACAGTCTATGTCTTTACTGTTGGCATGATTCTAGGACCTTTCCTAAAAGTTAATGCAATTATCGTTACCCTGATGACTACTTTACCTGTTGTTCTGGAGTCAACAGTCCGTGGCAGTCAATCATGTTTTTACTGTTGGCACAAATATAGAACCCAACTTTTTAGAAGTTAATGCAATAATCCTTTACCCTGATGACTTTACCTTTTGTTCTGCAGTCAACAGTCTATGTTTTTATTGTTAGCACATGTCTATAGTAATGTAATTATCCTTACCCTGTTGACTTTACCTTTAGTTCTGCAGTCAACAGTGTGGCAATCAATTGTGTTTTATTGTTAGCACATGTCTATAGTAATGCAATTATCCTTACCCTGTTGACTTTACAACAGTGTGGCAATCAATTGTGATTTATTGTTGGCACAAGTCTAGATCCTAACTTTTTAAGAAGTGTAAAAAATTCAAACTTATTCAGTAGTCTTGGTTTATGAATATTTGTTCTATTGATTTTTTTGTGCTGCATGTTAATGCTTTATTGGTGATAGTGGATTCTGGATTGAACATACTGCTCTGAATTCTATTCTAGGGAGAGAGTGAGCCATCTCAGTTGTTGCAACGATAGTTGTTAATTGTACTCATACAATACACAGTTGAAGGCTTTGTATAATTTGCATGTTTTATACCCATAACACTGAATATGAATTGTATAAAATTACCCCAATTTAATCGTTTGTTTTGTTGTACCTGTTGGTGTAATTTAATCAATTGTTTTGTTGTACCTGTTGGTGTTTCCAACCGGTTGTCTAAGGTTTTTTAAGGATTAGCTAAATCCTATATTAAAAACCTTAGGTCAGTGGTCAACAAACATGAGATGGATTTTATATTTGTTCTCCTCTGCAACAAACATGAGATAGATTTTATATTTGGTCGACAAACATGGGATGGATTTTATATTTGTTCTTCTCTGCAACAAACATTAGAAATATTTTATATTTGTTCTCCTCTGCACTGTAGGCTCTGCAAAATCAGGGTGGGTGCCCCTATAACATCATTTAACTTATATCAATGATGTTTAAACATACTTTGATCTTCACATTGAATATTTTAGAAGATGAACCTGACTAGTTAAGTCAAAACCTTCTATTAGCTCTATATTCTTTTAGGAGTGTGGAATGAACATAAATAAAGATTGCAATAGAAGTAAATTTCAATTTGTTTGTGTTTGGTCTTGTTTAGTTTTGAGCTTTGTGAATCATTTTGGCCTCTGCCTTATCCATTGCAGAGTCAAGAAATGAAGTAAAAACTCTCCTACAACAGATTAATTCTATGGCTTATAACCTCACTAAATTACAATGAGAAACCAACAAAGAGACAATACCATTACTTACAAATATTTGGTGTAACTACACAATCTTTAATGAATAAATTAAAAGCAAATTTAATCCAATTTGTACATATGTTAACAATATAAACATTTAGAACAACAAATGTGGTATGAGAATCATGAATAATCTTTGATTATATCGATTTAAAAGAAAATGTGTTACAATATGGAGATCGTAATAATGTTTAAACATTCTTTGATCTTCACATCGAATATTTTAGAAGATGAACTTGTCTAGTTAAGTCAAAACCTTCTATTAGCTCTATATTCTTTTAGGAGTGTGGAATGAACATAAATAAAGATTGCAATAGAAGTAAATTTCAATTTGTTTGTGTTTGGTCTTGTTTAGTTTTGAGCTTTGTGAATCATTTTGGCCTCTGCCTTATCCATTGCAGAGTCAAGAAATGAAGTAAAAACTCTCCTACAATAGCTTAATTCTATGGGTTATAACCTCACTAAATTACAATGAGAAACCAACAAAGAGACAATACCATTACTTACAAATATTTGGTGTAACTACACAATCTTTAATGAATAAATTGAAAGCAAATTTAATCCAATTTGTACATATGTTAACAATATAAACATTTAGAACAACAAATGTGGTATGAGAATCATGAATAATCTTTGATTATATCGATTTAAAAGAAAATGTATTACAATATGGAGATCGTAATAATGTTTAAACATTCTTTGATCTTCACATCGAATATTTTAGAAGATGAACTTGTCTAGTTAAGTCAAAACCTTCTATTAGCTCTATATTCTTTTAGGAGTGTGGAATGAACATAAATAAAGATTGCAATAGAAGTAAATTTCAATTTGTTTGTGTTTGGTCTTGTTTAGTTTTGAGCTTTGTGAATCATTTTGGCCTCTGCCTTATCCATTGCAGAGTCAAGAAATGAAGTAAAAACTCTCCTACAACAGCTTAATTCTATGGGTTATAACCTCACTAAATTACAATGAGAAACCAACAAAGAGACAATACCATTACTTACAAATATTTGGTGTAACTACACAATCTTTAATGAATAAATTAAAAGCAAATTTAATCCAATTTGTACATATGTTAACAATATAAACATTTAGAACAACAAATGTGGTATGAGAATCATGAATAATCTTTGATTATATCGATTTAAAAGAAAATGTATTACAATATGGAGATCGTAATAATGTTTAAACATTCTTTGATCTTCACATCGAATATTTTAGAAGATGAACTTGTCTAGTTAAGTCAAAACCTTCTATTAGCTCTATATTCTTTTAGGAGTGTGGAATGAACATAAATAAAGATTGCAATAGAAGTAAATTTCAATTTGTTTGTGTTTGGTCTTGTTTAGTTTTGAGCTTTGTGAATCATTTTGGCCTCTGCCTTATCCATTGCAGAGTCAAGAAATGAAGTAAAAACTCTCCTACAACAGCTTAATTCTATGGGTTATAACCTCACTAAATTACAATGAGAAACCAACAAAGAGACAATACCATTACTTACAAATATTTGGTGTAACTACACAATCTTTAATGAATAAATTAAAAGCAAATTTAATCCAATTTGTACATATGTTAACAATATAAACATTTAGAACAACAAATGTGGTATGAGAATCATGAATAATCTTTGATTATATCGATTTAAAAGAAAATGTATTACAATATGGAGATCGTAATAATGTTTAAACATTCTTTGATCTTCACATCGAATATTTTAGAAGATGAACTTGTCTAGTTAAGTCAAAACCTTCTATTAGCTCTATATTCTTTTAGGAGTGTGGAATGAACATAAATAAAGATTGCAATAGAAGTAAATTTCAATTTGTTTGTGTTTGGTCTTGTTTAGTTTTGAGCTTTGTGAATCATTTTGGCCTCTGCCTTATCCATTGCAGAGTCAAGAAATGAAGTAAAAACTCTCCTACAATAGCTTAATTCTATGGGTTATAACCTCACTAAATTACAATGAGAAACCAACAAAGAGACAATACCATTACTTACAAATATTTGGTGTAACTACACAATCTTTAATGAATAAATTGAAAGCAAATTTAATCCAATTTGTACATATGTTAACAATATAAACATTTAGAACAACAAATGTGGTATGAGAATCATGAATAATCTTTGATTATATCGATTTAAAAGAAAATGTATTACAATATGGAGATCGTAATAATGTTTCAACATTCTTTGATCTTCACATCGAATATTTTAGAAGATGAACTTGTCTAGTTAAGTCAAAACCTTCTATTAGCTCTATATTCTTTTAGGAGTGTGGAATGAACATAAATAAAGATTGCAATAGAAGTAAATTTCAATTTGTTTGTGTTTGGTCTTGTTTAGTTTTGAGCTTTGTGAATCATTTTGGCCTCTGCCTTATCCATTGCAGAGTCAAGAAATGAAGTAAAAACTCTCCTACAACAGCTTAATTCTATGGGTTATAACCTCACTAAATTACAATGAGAAACCAACAAAGAGACAATACCATTACTTACAAATATTTGGTGTAACTACACAATCTTTAATGAATAAATTAAAAGCAAATTTAATCCATTCCTTGAACATATGTTAACAATATAAACATTTAGAACAACAAATGTGGTATGAGAATCATGAATAATCTTTGATTATGTAGATTTAAAAGAAAATGTATTACAATATGGAGATCGTAGTAGCTTGAAATTCAAATTTAAGAAACACGAGTTGGTCATCTATTGTTATCATAGAGAAAAAATACAACATTCCTTTTTTGAACTTCAAATGATTTAACTTACAAAACCCTAATTCTATACAAAGACTACAAGACTAAGGAGACACAAGGGAAGCAACAAGCAAAAAATCTCATTACACCACTTAAGTCACAAAAGACAATTTTAGGTGGAGACACTATTTACAAAAGGCGATATGTTGGATGTTGTGGTTGTGTTGCTGATATGTGGTTGTCATTGATGTCAACATTATTAGCATTGATATCAACATTATTGTATATGTCGAGGATATTGAGAAAATTATAATAAATATGTTGAAGGTTGTTTGTGAAGTTTAGCGTGTTGGAAAGTTTAGTATGTTGCCGAGCCTATCTAGTTTATCTATCGGAAGTTTCAGAAGTGCGCATCAAGATTTGAACAAGTTGTAAGTTTTTGTGTTCCTACAATTATTTTGTTACTGTAGCTGGTGTTTTTGGAAGAAGAGAATGTAATTTTGGTAATTTGAGTTGTTGCGTATGGTCCTGCGATGTTCGTTGATGTTTCTAGATCGTGCTCTATCTTTGTTGCACGCCCGCGTTGATCGGTGTGTTCATGATTGAAGATTTTTTTTGTGTGCAGATTTTCATGTTCTTGGCCAACATGGTGGTTGTAGTGTGTTGTGGATCCTCGTGGATTAATTTTTTAATGTTTGGCATATTCAAAGATGTTGTTTTAGGTCTTTATTATGTTGTGACCGACTTCGGTTGGTGTGTAGTGAGATTTGTTCATGAATTGGGCCGATAGTTTGTAATTTATTTATCATTTTATTTTTGGCCGACAAAGTTGATGTAATTCCATGTAGCAGATATATAAGAGCGTTTGTCTTCTTCATTTGAGATGTAGATGTGTGTGTAATGCGAAGTGTGAAAGTGCTATGTGCGAATAGAGATTAAATCATTCGATTGCAGAGCAGAGTGTGAAGAAGTTTGAACGAAGTGTGAAGAAGTGTTTTTGTGCTTAACCAAAACTGTAATTAGACTTTTGAAGAAGCGAATTTCTCAATTCAATCTCTTCAGATGGATTTAATCTAAAGTTTTATTTAAGACAATGTGTCTTCTTTGAGCAGTGAGCTCTAGGCAATGTGCCTGAATGCATGTGCATTCCTTATTCATTTTCCTTATACTTTTAATAGGGTATAACTTGTGGATTAACTTCCACCGTGGTTTTTCCCCTAATAGGGTTTCCATGCAAAAAAATCTTGGTGTTGTGTCTTTGATGTGTTGTTGATTCATGTTTTCATTGTTATTTATCAGATATGAGATTAAAGATTATTAAGGTTAAATAAGTTTTAAGTTCCGTGACAATTGATTTAATTCCCCCCCTCTCAGTTGTCTATCTTTGTTTTGCCAACAATTGGTATCAGAGCAGGTTCCTCTGAAAAAAATTAATAGCTTGAGGTGATTTGAGATGACATCATACAAGAAGGATAGTCCTAGATTCGATGGAACAAACTACTCTAAACTCTTTGTGGAAGGCTATAATGGAGTAACATTTGAAGTGCATTGGTGAACCCTTCTGGAAGATTACAAAGAACAAATATATTATTCCTCAGAATGGTCCTTCTACTCTCGATGAGTCAAAGAAGCCCCCCCCTCTCAGTTGTCTATCCTTGTTTTGCCAACAATTTGTATCAGAGCAGGTTCCTCTGAAAAAATTTAATAGCTTGAAGTGATTTGAGATGGCATCATACAAGAAGGATAGTCCTAGATTCGATGGAACAAACTACTCTGAACTCTCTGTGGAAGGCTATAATGGAGTAACATTTGAAGTGCATTGGTGAACCCTTCTGGAAGATTACAAAGAACAAATATGTTATTCCTCAGATTGGTCCTTCTACTCCTGATGAGATCAAAGAAACTGAAACTAATATCAGGGCTATAGAAGCATTATTGAGTGCTCTAACAGATTCAAAGATGACAAATGTGATGGGTCTAAAAACAACATATGAGATTTGGAAGAAGCTGGAAACCTTGTATGAGGGAGATGCACAAGTGAAAGTTGCTAAGCTATAAAGTCTGAAAGACAAGTGGGAAAACTTGAAAATGGGCGAAGATGAAAACATCATTTCTTTTATGCAAAAAAAAATGAACTAGTGATGGGTATTAGATGTGCTAGTGGAATTTTGGATGAAGAAGAGATTGTAGCTAAAGTGCTCAGATCATTGCCTACTTCTTACAAAACAAAAACTCATGCTATTGAAGAGCTCATGACAGTAACACATGTGACAAGAGATATGCTGATTGGTAAGTTTGATGCCTTTGAGTTGAGTGAATTTGGTGACTCTAGCCCTAAGACAAAATCTGCATTTAAAACTACTGTATCCGGAAGAAACCAACATAGATATTCACTGGGAGAAAGTTCCACAAATATATTCAAGTATGAAAATGAGATGAAACAAATTGAAGATGAAGAAAGAGTTAGAAGAGCTGAAAACATTGATTGTGAAAAGAGAAGCCATAGGACAATGTAAGTACAAATGAAAGTTGCCTATTAAATGTTTCTCTTGCAATAAGATAGGTCATTTTGCATCAAAATGTCTTGAAAGAGTTCCTAGGTTCAAACCAGACAAGCCCAAATTTCAAAATAAATGTTCTTATGCTAAAGAAGGTGTTATTGATGAAGAATCTGATAAAAAAAATGGAAATGAGGATGGATGGGTATTTATTGCTATCAAAGAAAATGGTTCGTTGTCCACTGAATCTGCTAGTAATAAGAATATTGAGAAAACTCTTGCAACCAAAATTGAAGAAAATGGCGAGTGGGTGATTGACATCGGATGCTCACATCATATGACTAGTGACAAAAGCAAGTTTGTAAGCTTGAAAAAATATGACGGTGGTGTTGTAAGATTTGGAGATAACAATGCTGGTGTGATTTGTGGCAGAGACACTGTTTCTCTTGGTGGTAAATATAATACTGATGATGTCCTTTATGTAGAAGGATTGAAGCATAATCTGTTGAGTGTTGGATAAATGGTCGACAAGAGATACAATATTCAGTTCAAAGATGGTAAATGCAGGATACTAGGAAGCTCTGGAAATGTAATTGTTTCAGATACAAAGACAAAAGGTAACATTTTTCACCCGAATGCTGCTAGTGAAAGTTGTTTAATTGCTCAAGTTGATGTAAGTTGGTTATGACAGAGGAGGTTGTGTCATGTGAATTTTGATAACATTGTCAAAGTAAGCTCCACTCAAGCAGTTAGAGATCTTCTTAAGCTAGTGAAGCTTACTAACACCATATGCAAGGAATGTCAGATGAAAAAACAAACTAGAGTTTCTTTTCGGAGCAAACAACATCATTCTAATGGAGTACTAGAGCTGGTGCATACTAGTCTATGTGGTCCCTCCAGAATCATAAGTCTACAAGGAGAAAGGTACTTTATGATGCTTATTGATGATTACTCTAAGATGATATGGGTTGCTTTCTTGAGAGAAAAACATGAAGCATTAGAAAAGTTCAAAAGTTTCAAAGCTATGGCCAAGAATGAGACAGGTTTGAAGATTAAATGCTTAGGGTTAGACAAAGGTGGTGAGTTCACTTTTCGGGAGTTCAATTCTTTCTGTAAAGAGCATGAAATCAAAAGATAGTTATTTGCTCCCTAAAATCCTCAAAAAAACATAGTTGTAGAGATAAAGAACATAACAATTCTAGATGTTGCTAGAACTATGATGTTGGAAGGTAATGTTCCTCATATGTATTGGAGAGAAGCTGTAAGCACTGTTGTATATACTATTAACCAGGTAAATGTCAATGGTAATTCTGGTAAGACTCTTTTTGAGCTGTGGTTTGGTTATAAACCTACTGTTAAATATTTCAAAATCTTTGGAAGTAGATGTTATATCAAGATAGATGAAGATATAGACAAGTTTGATGCTAGGAGTGATGAAATAATTTTTCTAGGTTACTCTACTAAGAGCAAGGCCTATCGGTACTATAATAGAAGATTAAAAAAAAGGTTGAAAGTGCAAATGTCAGAGTTGATGAAGACATTGCTAGATCATCTAGCTACCGTGGATATGATTTAGATGACCAACATGATAGTACTGACAATGGAAATAATGCTCAGACAAAAAATCAAGTTCAAATTGTTCCGGTGAATCAAGAGAATCAAGGAGAGGCTAGTGGAAGTGCAAAAGAACGAACATAAGAACCAACAGTTCAAGAGAATCCTAAAGTTCTGAGGTATGTAAAACTAAATCATTATGAAGATTAGATTATAGGAGATAAGAACAAAGGTGTGCAAACTAGAAAAAGAATTGCAAAAGAGTATTGTTTGATTTCCAAGACTGAGCCCAACAATGTTAATGAAGCATATAAATATGAATATTGGATGGAAGCAATGAAAGAATAACTGATGCAGATAGAGAAAAATGGTACATAGATTTTTGTTCCCAGACCTTAGGATAAAAATGTGATTGGAACCAAATGGGTCTTCCAGAATAAGCTGAATGAACAAGGTGCAGTGGTCAGGAATAAAGCAAGATCGGTATGTAAAGGGTGCTCATAGATGGAAGGTATTGATTTTGAAGAAACCTTTGCCCCTGTTGTTAGAATTGAAGCTATAAGACTGTTTCTTGCTTATGCCGCTTTTAAGAACTACAAAGTCTATCAAATGGATGTAAAGTCAACATTTCTAAATGGTGAGCTAGAAGAAGTATATGCTGAGCAACCAGATGGATTTCAACTGATTGATAAGGGAGATATGGTTTGCCGATTGAAGAAAGCACTGTATGGACTCAAACAAGCCCCTAGAGCCTGGTATCCTAGATTGAATAAATACTTGAAGCTTGGATTCAACAAAGGTACTGCTGACAATAATCTGTATTTTAAGATGGATCAGGATAAATAATTGATTATTGAAGTCTTTGTTGATGACATCATTTTTTAAGGTGATGATGACTTATGTATGAAGTTTGCTAATGAAATGAAAAGTGAGTTTGAGATGTCAATGATTGGAGAGCTGAAATTATTTTTGAGATTGCAAATTACTCAATTAGATAATGAAATCTTTATATCTCAGTCCAAATATGTAAGAGTTATTGAAAAAGTTTGGCATGAAAGACTCAAAGCCTGTTGGTACACCCATGGTAACCGGATGCAAGTTTTCACAAAATGATGATTCTCCTAAGACAAATCAAACAAGATACATGTCAATGATCGGTGGATTACTTTATTTGACTCAAACTAGACCAGACATCATGAATGCTGTATGTATGGTTGCTAGATATCAAGCTGATCTAAAGGAATCCCATGTGACTGCTGTAAAGAGAATTTTTAGATACTTAAAAGGGACAGTTGATTTTGGTCTTTGGTATCCTAAAGATGATGATCTTACTTTGAGCACTTTTTTTTGATGCAGAGTGGGCAGAAGACGTGGATGACAAGAAAAGTACTAGTGGTGGTGCCTTCTTCTTGGGGAAGAAGTTGGTATCTTGGTTAAGTAAAAAACAGAATTCCATTTCCTTATCTACTGCTGAGGCAAAATATATTTCTCCTACGAACAATTGCACTCAAGTAATATGGATGAAGCAAATGCTGAGAGATATCAGAATTGAGTATGATGAGCCTATTGCTATATTTTGTGATAATTCAAGTGCAATAAATATTTCTAAGAATCCGGTGCTGCATTCCAAGACAAAACATATATCTATCAAATATCACTTTTTGAGAGACCAAGTGAGTGACAAAGAAGTCAAACTAGAGTATGTGCCTACTAAGGAACAAATTGCAGACATTTTTACTAAGCCATTGCCTAAAGATACTTTTGAGTATATCAGAGAGAAGTTAGGGCTGATTACGCCTCCTAATCAGCCTTTGCATCAGTCCATGCATTCATAGTCATATCTTGATCCAAATTAATGTTGTGGTGGCTGCTACTCAGGGGGAGTAGTTAGATGATTCATAAATGTGGTTCAGAGCTTGTGTACCTTTGCCATTGATGTCAAAGGGAGAAGCGTAATGTGAAAAAATTTGTAAGAACTAAGGGGGAGAAAAGTAATGTGAAAAATTATGGAAGAGCCAAAAGTAAGGGGGAGAACAGTATGAGAAGAGCAATGTGTAAAGGGGAGACTGTTGGAGAATAGTTAATTGTGTTGATGGTATTTTTCACATCATGTGTTGCCATCAATGCCGAAGGGGAAGATTGTTGGATGCTGTGGTTGTCATTGATGTTAACACTATTAGCATTGATGTCTTGAAGGCTGTATATGTCGAAGATATTGAAAAAATTATAATAAATATGTTGAAGGCTGTGTGTGAAGCTGTGAAATTCAACGTGTTGGAAAGTTCAGTATGTTGGTATTCAGAAGTTGCGGATTAAAGGTTTGTTGCTGAGCCTATCTAATTTATCTACCAGAAGTTTCAGAGGTGCACATCAAGATTTGAGCAAGTTGTGAGTTTCTGTGTTCCTACAATTATTTTGTTACTGTAGCTAGTGTTTCTGGAAGAAGAGAATCTAATTATGGTAAATTTGAGTTGTTGCGTATGCTCCTGCGATGTTCGTTGATGTTTCTAGATCGTGCTCTATCTTTGTTGCACGTCCGCGTTGATCGGTGTGCTCATGATTGGAGATTTTTCCTTTGTGTGTTCGAGTTTTCATTTTCTTGGCCGACATGGTGGTTGTAGCGTGTTGCGGATCCTTGTGGATTAATTTTTTAATGTTTGGCATGTTCGAGGATGTTGTTAGGTCTTCATTATGTTGTGACCGACTTCGGTTGGTGCACATTGAGATTTGTTCATGAATTGGGCCGACAATTTGTAATTCATTTATCATTTTATTTTTGTTTGACAAAGTTGATGTAATTCCATGTAGCAGATATATAAGAGTGATTATCTTCTTCATTTGAGATGTAGATGTGTGTGTGTAATGTGAAGTGTGAAAGTGCTATGTGCGAATAGAGATCGGATCATTCGATTGCAAAGCAAAGTGTGAAGAAGTTTGAGCGAAGTGTGAAGAAGTGTTTCTATGCTTAACCGGAATTGTAATCAGGCTTTTGAAGAAGCTAATTTATCAGTTCAATCTCTTCAGTTGGATTTAATGTGAAAGTTTTATGTAAGACAACGTGTCTTCTTTGAGAAGTGAGCTCTAGGCAGTGTGCCTGAATGCATGTGCATTCCTTATTCATTTTCCTTATACTTTTAATAGGGTATAACTTGTGGATTAACCTCCACCGTGGTTTTTCCCCTAATAGGGTTTCCATGCAAAAAAATCTTGGTGTTATGTGTCTTTGATGTGTTGTTGATTCATGCTTTCACTGTTATTTATCAGATCTGAGATTAAAGGTTAATAAGGTTAAATACATTTTACATTCTGTGACAACTGATTCACCCCCCCTCTCAGTTGTCTATCCTTGTTTTGCCAACACAACATAAATACAAAAAGGAGAAACCATTGAGAAAAGGTAGTTGGAAGCCTCCAAGGTGTTGTGTCAGAGTCATTTGTTGTTATTATAGAGAAAAATTGCAACATTCCTTCTTTGAACTTCAAAGGATTTAACTTAGATTTTTTTTTTTTTAGACTCAAAGGAAGCAACAAGCAAAAAATATCACACCGCTTAAGTCACAAAAGACAATCTTAGGCGGCAACACTATTTACAAAGGACAACATAAATACAAATGAAGCAACTGTTGAAAAAAGGTAGTTGGAAGCCTCCAAGGTAGTTTTCTGTTGTATGGGCTTGAATTTCTCCAAAATTGCTCTTTGTAGGTGATTGGACATATTTGACATGTTTTAAATTCCCTTCACATACACCCATGTAATAGTAAAGTCTGGTTGGTGGGATTTGATTAAAGCACAACTCAAAATCTTCCACACTGCCCTCCTCTTTATCCCTATTGTTTCTGTGTTGGTTTGTCCTAGTATAGTACCAATTGATTTGGGAAGTAGTTTATTTTGACTTATACTCTTCAAAACTGCAAAATTGCCAACCCTACTTGGCATGAAAGAATTGACAACTTAAGCCCAAAATGTTGTCAGCAAAATTAGACATAAAAAAATATTTACAACCTTGAAAATTGATTATACTTCTCATCCCAAGCCATATATATCCTTTTGCCCAAAATGTTGTTAGCAAAATTAGACATCAAAAAATATTATACCAATTTATTTGGGAAGTAGTTTATTTTGACTATACTCTTCAAAACTACAAAATTGCCAACCCTACTTGGCATTGAAGAATTGAAAAATTGCGCCCAAAATGTTGTTAGAAAAATTAGACATCAAAAATATTTACAACCTTGGCAATTGATTATACTTCTCATCCTAGGCCATATATATCCTTTTCGATGGCCATTGGAATACAAGAAGCAAATCAATATTATACATATAACGGGTATACTTAGACAAAATTGCACTGGTCTCCTTATCAAAAGCTTCTAAAAGTTGATTTGTAGTAATTAACTTATCCATAAATTTTTTAAGGATATCAATGTCAACCTTATTATCATCACAAATAAAGAATGTTAGAGTGGGGACCAATGCTTTGAATCTTTCTTTCCACTCCTCAAAAGTCTTCATTTCCCCATCCTCTCTCCTAATATAAGATATAATTCTTATTTCAATATTCTCAAAATTTTTTAGCCTTGTTTTTTCCTTTTTTGCTAATTGCTCCATATATGCCTTCATTTCTCCTATTGCCTTAGGCATATTATACGTAGGAAACATGTCCTTAAGTAGATTATTTTCATGTGTAGATCCTCTGTACATATGTTGCAAAGTTGAAATTCTAGGGATCCATTTATTCATAATGTCCACAGTGTTGTCCTCACCCCCAACCACCCTAACAATCACATTTCCAAGGTTGGTATAATCTGTATAGGAGTCTTCCATCCCCCTTAAATTTTGGACATTAAATGTCCCAAAAAATTAAACACAACATGCATCATTTCATCATGTTGGTCATCCTGATTATTCTTTATTTGCTTCTCTAGGCCTTTGACCTTTTCTTTTAACTCTTCATTCTCCCTTACTAAATTCTTTAAAGTCCTTGTTGAAGACAAACTTGCTTCTTGTGTGTTAGTTGGGGGAGGTGTTGCCCGAGCCTCTTTCATCTTTAATTTATTGTATTCTACAATAAGTGCTAAATGATCTTTCAACAGTTTATCATAGTCACTTGTAGTTTCCTGGCAGTTGCTTCATTGAATTTAACATCTACCTTAGTGAGGCAACTTCAAGGGCAGAGGTATTTGATATCCTTTTTCTTACTAACCACCCCTTAACATCTTGTGTTGCCTTTGCAACTTGAGGCTTATTTGTATTGGGGGAAAGAGCCTATATAGTAAGGGTTTCTCATCTTGGGTTGAACCTGGATCTTGACAAGGCCAATTGAGCTTGCTTTTTTGAGGAGAAAACTTCTTCCTATCTCCTTATTCTATCAAAAACAGTAGTCGATGTTATACCCCATTCAAGGAGTAAGCTGCTTGATCCTAACCATTAAACATAAAATGCTTATAGAGTTGGACGAGTCAAGAAGGAAATGCTATAAATTAAACACAAAATCCTACTAAATTTCATAGAAATTCATGTATTCATACATACATATATCTACATAAAATATTTCCATTTCCATGTACTTAAAATTATATAAAAGATATCAAAAGTTTTGGTAATGTCTTGAAACTTAGCAAAAAGAGATGATGAAAAGTATAAAACAGTAAAAGGAAACTAGCCAATTATTAGGCCCATCACCATGGGAAATCATGATCAATAATTTTGCACATGAATTTTGACTCAAGGACATCAAATACAAGAACCATAGGTTGTTCCATTACAAATTCACATTTTTTTTTTTATTGTTATGAGGTATATCTAGAAGAGATCCAATAGTTATCATAACACCTATAACTTTATTGTTCAATATTGCTATTTTTTCAAAAGAGATAGTTAAAAAATATTACTTGAAACTATTGAATATTCTCTTAAATGGTAGCAACATATCATCCTTTGTCTAGTACTTTCCATTAACTTATTTGATAAATAATTGTGAATCACCATATACTTGTAGCTCTTTGACATGCCATCGGCTTGCCATTCTAAGTCTTGTAATAAGTGATTCATATTCAAAAATAGTATTAGTACATGTAAATGCTAATCAATATGATTTGGGAATACAATCACCTTGATGAGTGATAATTAGGACTCCTTCCCCTGAACGATGTTGTGTGTGGGACCCATCGAAGTATAATTTCTACTAATTTTTGTAGTGATAGTGAAAATTTTTTCATCTAGAAAGTTTGATATGAGAGGATTATCATCATATAAAGGTGCCTCTACTATATGATCTGTAATGACTTGTCCTTATTTCCTTTCGGTCTACATATTCTATGTCAAACTTTCTTAATATCATAACCATTTATCCATGCGACCAGTGAGTGTTTCTTTTGACAACAAATATTTCAACAGACCAAATTTTGAGATGAGCTTAGTTTGGTGATTAAGCATATAATGTCAAAGCTTATGTGATGCAAAAATAAAAGATAAACATGCTTTCTCAATAGGATTATAATTAAGCTCATATCCTACTAGTGTTATGTTGATGTAGTAGACTACTCTCTCTTTCCAACATTATGTTGTACTAAAAGAGCTCCTAATGTTGTAGCTAAAATATACAATTTCAATGGCCTACCTTGAACTGAAGGCATCAATATTGGTGGTGAAGCTAGGTAATATTTTAGTTGCTAAAAGGATTGTTGACACTTCTCATCCCATTTGAATGTGACATCTTTATGCAAGAGATGAGAAAATGGATGAAATTTACCTGCTAGTTGGGATATAAATTGTCTAATTGATTGTAGTTTTCCTTGGAGACTACAAAGTTGCTTAAGATTGTTTAGTGGAGGAATTTGAATGATTTGTTTCACTTTTGTGAGGTCAACCTCAATACATCTATGAGACAATGTATCCCAATATTTTTTGTAAAGTGACACCAAAGATACATTTCTTAGGATTTAGCCTCACTTGATATTTCTTTAGTTTATTAAAGGTGTCCAAGAATATTCAAATGTCCTTTTTTGTTATTGATTTGGTAAGTCATCTACATAGTACTTCGTCATATTGCAGAACATGTCATGAACAATTATTGTCATTTCTCTTTGATAGGTTGCACAAAAATACTTAAGACTAAAAGAAATTGTGTTCCAACAATAAGTACCCTAAGGACATGTCAAAGTAGTCTTATGTTGGTCTTCTTATGCTATACAGGTCTAGTTATATTCAACAAAACCATCAATGAGGGAAAACATCTCAAGTCTTGTTGGAAAATCTATAATGATGTAAATGCTCTATAATGGAAATAAATCTTTTGGACAAGAATTATTTAGATATTTGAAATTGTAGAGGGGGACCAACCACTCAATGACTTCAGGTCATGGAAAGCCGAGAGTTGAAGGTTGCCCTAATCTACCTCAACTACGTAGGTGTTTAGGAAATTGGAGGATAGAGAATGAAGAGCACTCTTAGTACTTTTGTCACTCTACTAACCCATAAACTAGGTTTGGACTAAGCGAGTAGGTTTTTGGAATTCAGACTGTACCTTAGACAGATCTCTACCAAAGGACAACGACACCAAACAAGGACAACAATGCAATGTCTCAGAGGTGTGCTGGCGTCTGCACAGACAAAAAGTGAAAGGACATAGGCAAAATAACAAAAAACCTACTAAACTGCTTAGCTAAAGGTTTACTACGATGACAAAAGTAGGAAATAAAAAAGAGACTAATATAATGTAAGGAATATTATGAAAGAGAGGAGAACAAAGGTGGTGACAAATAAACTCACGAAGGGTCTAGTTTTCCAGCAAGATCCACATGCACGAAGTACCTACACATAGAAGAGCAAGGAAAAATGTTGGGGTTGTTTCAGGGATTGCCATAGCCAAACCCCCGTTTTGGTGTTTCCACCTCCACAAACAACCAGATAGATAAAGAAATAGAAATGCGATAAAGAAAGTACTTGAAATGAAGAATACCGAATACTACATGAAATACTATGCTACTCAAACTCAACAAAAATGTAATAGTAAGCAAATAATACCACCCTTGACCAAAGGAATTCAAGGCCAATGAGAGAGGAATGCAAGTCTATAATCGTGGAAAAGTCAACGTGGCCGCAACGACGCCAAAGGAAGTCTCACAAGATGCCAAGTTGCATCTTCTTTGGTAGATGTGAAGAATGTTGTGATTTTAGGATGGTTGATAGTGCAACAAGTAGCTCAAGAGTTGCTAGAATTTTCTCAAGAATCGTGTAGAATGTGAAAAAGCAAGTAGAAGCGTCAAGAGAGTGAATGAGAATGAAGAATAGGATTTTGAAGGTCAAATAGGATGGAAAGAGTCGTTCAAAGGTCGGTTGATAGGTAGAAGGATGTTACGTTTTGCTGCCAATGGAGAACACAACGCCTCTACGGATTCCAGAGGCAAGAATCTTGTTAGGATGACAGTGTGGTGCACAAATGTCCACATGCCGCGTGTGCATACTTGATAGAAATTCCCCCATTGAAACTACAAACAAGTTCCAAATGGATGGAGTATAAACGAAGGACGTGGAATTACATGGTTGGGTTTGATTTTTCTAAGGTGAAGAGTATAAAAGGGGAATTTGCAAGGGGGGTGCAAATTCACTTCTATACATTTTTTCCCCACTTAAGAGAACATGAGTTCCAATAAGTGTTCGGTAAAGTAGGTTGAAAGAGTTCCAAGAAAATATACCTGAACCATCAAGGAAGAAGATCGCAATCTGGCGTGCTCAAAAGCATAGGGTAGGTAAATGGCTCCGTAGGTACTCTCTCTTAAGGAGGATTGAACAAAGTGCACTGAAGGCCCACATACCAATGGTTAACAAATCCCATAGGATGTAAGCACTTCAAAGGTCCTTAGACTTGCGAAGAAGGCACCCTCCAGATGCTCGGTCCTAAAGGAAGCCTGATGTGAGGGACACCGTAGAGTCAGATTGGAAAGCAACTTCATAGGCACACCTGCAAAGAAACATGTTAATCCACAGACAAAACATGTCATATGTCTAAAAGAAGCCACATAGGCAGACAAGCAGACAATTACGCAGATAGTTAACAATTGGAGGAAGAGCTTTCAAAGGGGTCCCTCAGGAACCCTTTAAAAGAAAAGGGGTCCACTCAAGAGACACTGTTTGAAAGTGCAACAATATTTTTCGCAAATCAATTCAACATCAAGGAATCCTTTCGAAATATTTCATTTCATCAAGGAATTTGAAAGGAAGAAAGCCCCCCCACAAGGGGAAAGCCAAGACCTCTTCCACAAGAAAAGGTGCTCCTTGCTCAAAGGAAAGTTTGTCAAATTCTTTCTTTATGAACCCATGATGAAGGAAAAGAATTCCGCTAGGGGTCCTTATTGAGGAATGCAATTTTTGAAAAATATAGATTTTCAAGAAGGGATTCATTGGCCACTGAATACACCTTTTTAAAATCAAAGTAGTATGAGATCCCCCCTTAGGATGGTGCATGCCAAGCACAAATTTGCATGACATCATAAGGAGAGAAAAAAAGAATAAAAAAGTGACGTGGCTCGCGTAAAATAATGAGATGTAACAATGGTAATGTTGTTGCACACATGAGGAATTACACATGCGCACCACAACATCACAAAGAAAGCAAAGAAGAGAGAAAGATGCAAAGAAAGCAAGCAAATATGATATTATAATGAACAAGAGACAAGGGGATATGATATTTTGGGGTCAATTTTGCTCATAAATAAAGATAAAAAGATATAATAGTATAAATATGAACTATCATCAACCCCCTACCATATCAAACCATGTGAAGAAGGAGCATGAAGACAAAATAAAAATAAAAAAATGGGTCAACATGGAAGGGAGGCCTAAGTGCTCCCAACACTTTGCATCATCCCTAATTGTTGAAAATCAATACACGATAACAAGAAGAATGATGTGACAAATAGAGGAAGTTTTATGACATAAAAATAGTCCTGTATCCAAGCACCTACAAGGGGATAAGGGTCATATAGGAACACATAAAAAAAGTACGGGGGAACACAATACATACACACACACAATTTAATCTAAAAATAAAGAAGAGGTGCCCCCTAGTCCTCATCAACCAAGAGGTCATCACTCTCCCAATCTATATCACTATAAGGGGAGGGCAGACGAGCCTACAAGGGTAGAATATCAAGGGGGTACCCTCTGACACTCCTGCAACAAAAGCCAAGGAAGAAGGCCCCTCAAGGTCTTCTCCACTCAGTTCTTGTGATGTGAACATCAACGATGTAACGAATATCGCCAATAGGTCTGGGACCTCGTCCATAGAGTTGAACATGCACTTTAAAGGAGTTCCATGCGTCAACTTAGCGGGTGATGGAAGCGGTGCCCAAGATCCACTGCTAGGCTCACCAAAAGATTCGATACCAGTGGAAAACTCTGGGGACGCCGAGGCTTCCTCCATCACTAGGATGACACAAGCCAATGTAGAACCACCCTCTGAAGAAGGAAAACACTTATTCTGAATCCCATTGCAAGCAGGTTTTTCGTCCATCTTTCACTTCATTGGGGAATGTGAGCTCCCCACAGATAAAGCAAAGGGTGTGAAGGAAGAGGAGAAAAATGTGAGACACCACTGAGGTATCCGACATGTCCATAGGTTTTGGAATTATTGGAATGTCCATAAGGGACATCGGAAGGGGAGGCTCAATTGAAGGAGAAATGAATACTTGCACCGTCTTCGGGTGAGGATCATTCACACTCGCAGGGGGAGATGAAAGTAGGATTGAGACTGAGGGAATTGAAGCAGAGAGGATTGAAGAGGAGGACACAAAAGAAGATGTCGAAGGAGAATCTACTAGCTCCTCTTCCTTCTTCTACAGGGCGGCTTGCTCCATGGCCAGAGCGTTCCTTCGACGCTTGCGCTCATGTGCAAGGTAGTTTCTACGACTCTGGGAGCTAGAGGCTACAACTTGATAAGGGACATAAGACTCCTATTCAACCATCAAAGTATCCATCACAACTATTTCCGACAGAGGGAGAAACTCCTAGACGAGAATAGGAGGAAGATAGTAAGAAGATGACAAAACAACAATAGGGGGAGTAGGCTCAAGCACCTCAATGGAGGGCCTCTCCCCATTTGTTGCTTTAGAGGTAGGAGTAGTAGGAGGCCGAGACATAGAAGATGCTCCATGGGAACCCTTCTCCTTATCGTACAAAATAGGCTGAGGCACCGTGGGTAAGGAAATAAGTTCCAACGTTTAACGCTTGGGCTTTCACCAAGTAGGCACCATCAAACGCTGTAGCAAACACCTAGGAGGAAATGTCAATGGTGTCGTAGTAGGGCAAGAGAAAGTGGCAGGTGGAACAACAAAAGAAGAAGAAGTGCCTTGAGTGTGGGTAGGCTTTCCCTTCCCCTTTCAAGAGGAAGAGGTATCTTGCTATTGCACTGTAGAGTGAATCACTTTCGGCTATAAAGTAGGTTTGTTCTAGGAGGAAGCAAACCAACTGGGGTGGGAAAAAAATGATCCAAGGAACAACCCCCATGGGACACCAATGGATGATACCAAGTGTCATGCACAACGTGCACGACACCTTTGTGAGAGAACTTTAGAAATTTATGAATAACAAAAGCAATTTCGTTCATGGAATCCAACCAAGGGATTCCCAACTTCACCCTAAACAGATCGGATTTTGGAATGACATCAAAGGTAGTATCTACAGCCCTAGGTCCTACCAGGATATAAAGATCCATAGAATCACATGGAGAAAGAGAGAGGCCATCATGTGTACATATAATAGTTTTCATCTTCTCATATTCCTCCCTTTGTAAAGAATTTAACCATAAAGTATCCTCTATAATAACATTTACGCGGCTAGCGGGGTTGACTAGGACCCCTGTTACAATGTTTCTATTGAGGTGAACATGAATGTATAGGGGAGATGCCTTTTTATTCATGGGTAAGTCCTAAGAGGTGAAAGTCACATCTGGCGAGCTAGTCGTAGGTTGAGTTAGAGGACTAGGAGTGAACGAGACCACATTTACATATGCCAAGGCTTTCGGAGAAGCATTAGAGGGATCAATAATTAAGTTTACAAAGTGAGATGGGAATGGGTCTGTATAAATCTACAACTCACTATTTTCCTTCGCCGTCAACTTATTCAATTCTTCTTCTTTCCATTGAGACGAATGATACTGTCGTCGATGCGATCTTGTATCTCATGATGTAGGTGCATGAAAAATTCAATACCATGCCCATGGACATAGTGGTATTGGAAAAATGTGTTTCCATCATACCAATTAGGATAGGGCTCCCTCAAAGGTCAAGGGTCTCCTAATGTTATAATCTTATCCTTCAATAAATTTTGTAGTAGAAGAATATAATTCAGATAGTTTAGTAAACTTTCTATTGCATTTGAGGCCCCGATCATTTCGTGGCGACTACATTCACAAAAAACTTTCATTTCCCTATAATTGACACTATAGATCTTTCTTCAGAACGAGAGTGTGAGGAGGACCCTTCAAATTGAAAAACCATCTGTTAATACTCCCGCAACGTAGCAAATAGATGTGTAAAAGAAGGATATTTCATCAAGGTGAATTTCTCCTGTCAGGCTCACTACAAGTTACCTATGAATAACTTCTATACATCCGAGTTGATAGAGGGTATGAAATTTGTGAAAAGAGTGCTTAGGATCACACATTGAAATTAGTGATCTTCTTGTCCTCTCCCTGCTTACATCAGATGAGATATGAGAAGGTCATATTCGAAATGATGCTATCCTGGAATTGTTGGAGAACCTAATTAACTGGTTGATCGAATGAGAATATAGAATTGTTAGGTAAGGAACAATACCACTCTAGTGATGTATCCTTGAGAGATCGAGGGAAGAGTTTAGCTATCAAAGCATCATGATGAAAGAAATTCATACACATTGCGTTAAAGGAAAACATGTGTGTTTGAGGATCCCCTTTTCTACCATATTTTCCAGCCTTAGGGAATCTCCATTCCCTAAGGGAAAGGAGTGTTTAATATTGTTACAGATAGGGGAATGTGTTGAAAGAAAGGTTGAAAGATGGGTTGATGAGAAGCGTGGGAAAGGCTTGCTAATTGCTTTTGCATCTAACCCATGTTTTGAAGCAAAGCGTTCAAAATAGGGTCATTAGACAATGTAGGGTTAGAAGAGGCACCACCAGGGCCGCAACTATACCCACCTCTAGAACCGCCTCTCGAGCTCCCACCAGAGCCTCCATCATGACTATCACAGTGAGCACCATGGTGGCCCCCACCAGAGCCACCACCCCTGCCACTACCATGACCACTGCCAAAGCCACCATTATGACTACCACTGACATCATTGCCAGCACCACCATCACTACCAAAACCACCACCACTCATTCCACCAGAGCCCCCACCACTAGGGGCATTAGGAGGAATGAAGCTAAAGCAAAGGGGTATTCTACTCGCCTTGATTTTTTGGGATATTTAAGGAGCGGAGGAAACATTGATCAAAGGGATTGTTTCGACCATGCACATGAATGCCATAGGAATCGAAACACCTATTTGTCTTTCATAGGTATCGAGTACCATCACTCAGGTAATACCCAATCTAGTGTTATATGAAGGGATGTATACTTCGGTTAGATCGATGAGGCCATGTAAGAGTTCTATGCCTGTCCAATATTTTCCTAACATATATCTCACCTCATTAACAAGATTAGTGACTCTTGTCATATTTGGTACTTTCTCCAGGTGATTTATGAGATCTAACAATCTCCTGTCTAATGCTAAGAGGTGTTCCATCCTCATCCATAGATGAAGTTGTAAGGGATACTGGAGGAGTGGGTACACGAGTGGTTTCATCAACAAAACCCATCTCATTTTTTGAAACCTCCTCTTGAGAAAAATAACTAGTAGTAAAGCTTGTGGTAAAACCAGTGGGAAAGCTATAAGTGACCTTTGTTTTTTCTATTCGTAAGTGTCACAAAATTCTTTTGACAATGTACCCATAGGTTGTAGAATGGGTTGTGATACGCATAAAACCTCACAATACCCGAGTCTACAACGATTGTCAAGTGTGAAGGAGAGAGTCTCAACACAAAGGAACAAATAGACTTTATTCACGCCAAGTTCACTAAAATATAGAGGGGGATCAACCACTCAAATCTATGTCACATAGATCCAAGAGTTGAAGGTTTCCCTAATCTACCTCAATCACGTAGGTGTTTAGGGAATTGGAGGATAGATAATGAAGAGCACTCTCAATACTTCTCTCACTCTACTAACCTAAAATCTATGTTTGGACTAAGCGAGAAAGTTTTGGAATTCAGACTGTACCTTGGACAACTCTCTGCCAAAGGAAAACAATGTAGAACAAGGATGACAACACGATGTGCTGTCATCTCATAGGTGTGCTGGCATTTGTACGAAAAAAAGTGAAAGGACACAAACAAAATAACATAAAACCTACTAAACAGCTTAGCTAAAGGTTTACTATGATGAAAAAAGTAGGAAATATTATGAAAGAGAGAACAAAGGTGGTAAGAAATAAACTCATGAAGGGTCCAATTCACTAGAAAGCTCCACATGAATTAAGTACCTACACATAGAAGAGTGGGGAAAAATGTTGAGACTATTTTGGGGCTTGCTACAGTCAAACCCCCATTTTGGTGTTTCCACCTCCGCAGACAACCAAATAGATAGAGAAATAGAAACACAATAAATAAAGTACTTGAAATGAAGAATACCAAATACTACAAGAAACACTATGCTACTCAAACCCAAAAATAATGTAATAGTAAGCAAGTAATACCACCCTCAACCAAAGGAACTCAAGGCTAATGAGAGAGGAATACAAGTCTACAACTGTGGAAAATTTGACATGGCCGCAACGACGCCAAAGGAAGTCTCACAAGACACCAAGTTGCATCTTTTGTGGTAGATGTGAAAAATGTTGTGATGGTTGATAGTGCAACAAGCAACTCAAGAGTTGCTAGAATTTTCTCAAGAATCAAAGGTTGGTTGAAGGGCACAGGGACATTACGTTTCATTGATAATGGAGAACATAACACCTTTATGGATTCCAAAGGTTGGAATCCTGTTAGGACAGTAGTGTGCCATGAAAACGTATGTACGCTGAACGTGCGTCCCCAATAAAAAATCCCCCATCGACACTACAGAAAAGTGCCAAGTGGATGGAGTACGAACGAAGGATGTGGAAATACATGGTTGGGTTTGATTTTTCTAAGGTGAAGGGTGTGAAAGGGGAATTTTCAAGGGGGTGCAAATTCACTCCTATACAAAAATCAATGGAAATGCAGATGCCCCCAATGGATTTTTCCATAGGGACAAGGATTGATACCCACTTTAGATAGTCTATAGGCCTGATGAAGCCTAAATATAGGAGTTTTTGTAATTCCTCTTTGACTAGTAGTGCAATTTGAGAATGCACTTTACAGATTTTTTGTTTCATTAGTTTAGCATTTGGGTAGATCGTCAAATGATGGACTACCAAAGTTGTATCAAGTCTTAGCATGTCTGAATATGACTAGGAAAAAATGAATTTCCTTATCTCAAAGAACGATGTGAAATAATTCTTTTCCTCAAGTGTCAATGATGCAACAAAGAATGCGATCTTAGGACTGTCGGCTATTCCAATATTTATTTCTTATGATGCTTCTACTAAAACTGAGGATCTCTCTTGATGTTTAGTGATACTTGGGAGGTCAAATCCTTCATCCACATTGTTATGCTTTGCATAACCACCCCATCTTTTGCCTTGGTCAAAATGGGTCCCCCTTTGTGTTTTTTTGTACTTAGTTGTTTTTGGAACAAAGTTTGGAGTCTAGTTTTGCCAATACTTTTTTTTTCTTTGATTTCTTTGGCGGAGTCGGAATCGGAGATGAATCGGGTTCTGAAAGTTCTTTTGAGGCTTGTTTTTTTTGGATCTATCCCGACGGTATTTTCTTTGTCTTTGTTTTTTCTCTTTGGCGGAAGCGGAGCCGGAGTGGGAATTGGGATGGTTGTTATCAAAATTTGCAAAATCAAATTCAATTCCGATCCCGCCTCCGCTACCTTTTTAGTATTTGTTTGTCTCGGTTTTTGTGTTTTGTTTTATTAGGTTGGTCTTTTACTTAACTTTTTATTTTTGTTTTTGTTTTGTTTTTAGTTGTCGGATGCGGAGTCGGAATGGGCATAAGGTTTGGAAATTTTATGATTTTAAGATCCTATTTCCATTTTGGTTCCGACCTCGCCAATTTTTGTCGTTGAATTTTTGACTGAAGTTGCACTACAGACCAGTGTTTGTTCTTTGTCTGGTTTCGACTCTGCCTTTACTGCGTTTTAATGCATTAATGGTGGTTGCCGATGTAGGTAGAAATTCACATATTTTTCTTTATTAAGGGTTAAAGCCGATTATTATTGTGATTACTACAAGTCTGAGAACGCGAAGAGCAATAGCAGAGTTTGTTTGAGCAAATTGATCAAGATAGAGAAGGGATATTGTGTGCGAATTGATTCAGAAAGTTAGCGTGGCTTTGTTTGCATTTGAGGTAGGTCTTTTATCTTTGTTGTTTGTTGTTTATTTCCTGGTTGTGTTTTGCTTTGTATCTGTTTGCGTGTTCAATCATTGTGTTTTAAAGCAATTTTATGATCATCGATGTGATTGAATGAGCAGGTTCTTGTTTTGGCTTGTTTTGTTTGGCTTTAATCTTTGTTGTCTTGTTTTATAGTGTCATTTTCTTTCTATTTTTTGGGCATTGTCGCTTTCACGTCTTAATCGTGATGGCGTCGTGTCATTTTCGATTTGCAATAGATTTAGATTAGATTAAAGGTTTCTTATGGCGTGAGTTAGATTAAGAATTTACAGTGAGGTAGGTTAGAGATTTTACAGTGAGTTAAGGTAGATTAGATTTATTGTTTAATTTAGGGTTTCATCGTTTGGTAGAATGGCAGCGTTTTTAAACCCGTGCCCTAGTTTTATTAAGTTTGTTAGATTAGGGTTTCGTCGGTCTCTACAATTACTTTAAATAAGATTTAAATAAAGGGCTCTAAAATACAATTGTTCCCCATAGTCATATGAGGGTGGAATTTTTAAGCTCCTTTGCCATTTTATGGCGACTTAGGATTAATCATGAAGTTATGATGAAAATGAATAAATTTGATGATGTCATGATTAGCATAGGTGGAGGTGGGGTTAGAATGGGTATGGGCATAAGAGTTTTTTTTTTTACCAAAGTTATTAATTCCATGGTTATCTCATTTTCGATTCTGAGTTCTAAAAGGTTTTCTTGAAGTATGTGATAATTAGCGGAGGCAGGATTGGAACTGATCTTGAACTTAAGAATTTTGTTTGTAAAGGTTATCAGTTCCGTTTTCATCCAGTGTCCGGCTCCGCATATAGTGGGGAGTCTTTTGTCGAAGTAATGATAACTAAATCAGAGGCGGAGGCGGAATGGAAATAGAACATGAAAAGAAGAGAGTTCGAGGAAAAACCAAATCCCTTTTTCATTCCGATCCCGGTTCCGATAACTTCCCCGACTTCAACTCCAAGCCCGTTTGTTTGTAGGTGAAGTTCCTATATCGGTTTTTGCTTCGAGTTCGCCAGTTTTGTAAAAGCACTTGTTTTGAGCTTCTGTCTGGTTTCGACTCTGATGTATATGTAACAGGTATGTTTTTAAAACATGTTTTGTAATGATTTATTTGAAGGTCTAATTAGAGGTTTGCTTGCAAGAGATTTGAGAGATGTCAGGAATGTTAGGAGAGGCAGCTCGAAGGAATCAACTAGCTGGAACGTCAAAGACAGTACCAAAAATCAAGAAGGTGAAACTAGAACAGTTACCTTATACATTAAGGTATGATCATAGGAATCCGGTAGTGAAGGTGAGCAAGGTGGAATCAGACTGGTCGGATATCACATAGACCAATCTGGGCTAGTATAGTTTTGAAGAATTACATGAAGAGACCTTTGTAGAAAGGGCAAACTTGATAGGGAGAACTCAAAGGATTGTTGACTCTGGTCTTGCACATATCACTGTGTTTCCTTTGTCAGTTCAGTGTCCGGAGTTGATATGTACAGTGGCCAGTACTTATAATCCAGCTACAAGATTATGCATGGATTCACAGAATAATGTGATTATAGATCTTACTCCGCAGATGTTCCAAAGCATATTCAATGTTCCTAATCCCAAGAATTTAGTGTAGTTAACTGAGGCTGAGGCATTGGAGAAATACAGTAAGCATAAAGACTCCAATAAGTCTCATTTAAACAAAAGATGGTTAAGCACCGAGAATAAGTCTTTAAGCAAACTGGCAGACCAGCCAAAGAGGGCAGACTTCAAGAAGGAGATATCTGATTTGATATTGATGCAGTCCAGAGTGTTTGGGAAGAGGGATGCCTTCCATTTCAAGGAATGGATGTTTCATTTTATTCAAGTGATCTTTCAGGGGGATTATCAATTTGATTGGTCAATGATTGTTTCTGATTCCATACATGATCAGCTCACAAGGGTCAGACAGACCAAGTCTTTCTTCATGACTTCATATGTGGTCTATGCTGCGGCAAGAATGGGGATTTTCCCAGGATCAAACAGAGTAGGTATAATGGGAGTTTTGGATGGACAGAGGAAGGTGTCGGAACATTATGATCAATTATCCCTTCAGGTTGCTGAGACTCACTTCAGGAGAGTCAATGATGCCTTTTTATATGTGGTTATCAACCAGTTGAGTGGAGATGCAGGATACAGGTTAAGCCAAGAAGCTATGGCATTCATTTCTGAATGGGGAAGTTGGTACATCCAATACCCCAAATTTACATACTTCAGATTGTTTGGGTTTGAAGGTCATCCCCATTTACTTCCAAGATGCTGCAGCAATAGAATAGTGCTTATGGAATTTGTATATCAAGCCATTGGAGTTAATGCTAGATTTGGGATGAAGCACAAGACAGGATGCCATAAGTTTCCTATGACACTGGGGGAATATGGTTGTCAACACTTGAAGGCAGCTAAGGTGGTTTGTAATGAGTTGATACAATTAAAATTGGGATTGTATACAGCTCGTAAGTATTTTGATCCAAAGAAGAAGATGTATGCTTTATTACCTTCAGTGTTTACTAGACATTTTAATTTGTTGGAGGATTTTTGGTGTGATAGGCAGGATGAATATGACTTAAGGAAGAAGAATTATGAGAGGTTACCAGTCTCACTTATGGTAGAGTTGGGTATTAAAGATAATATTCCTGACACTTTGGTGGATGATGGAATTGTATTAGATCCCTCATATGAAGCTTTGAAGATTGGCACCAAAAACTTAGATCCAATAGACTGGAATGAGGAAGAAACTATTGATATTAAGAAACTGGGAAGAATAGTCTTGGATAGAAGTGTGCAATGGTTGATGACGAGAACTCAAGCTCCTCAGGGACCAATCCTCAAGAAAGGTAAAGGGTATAAGAGGATTAAAAGAAAGGCACCTTCCAAGGAACCATTAGAGTTCTTTCCTCCTGATGTTGAAGAAACAGAGTTGGAGGTAGTTGAAGAAGAAGAAGAGACACCCGAGGGAGATGTTCCAATTGAATCTGCTATTCCTACACCCGCATTGGGTGAGTCATCTGCACAAGCCCGAATCACAAGAAAGAAAAGTAAAGAAGTTCAAGGAGCACTTTATGCCATGGCTGAAGCTACTAAAGGAAAAGAAGTGGAGGAAGAATTGGTAGAAATTGAGACAGACTCAGACGAAACTTTGTCAGAGAAGAACTTGCAAGAAAATGTACCTCTAGATTATACTATTAAGCAGATTCTTACACATGAAGAACAATGGAAATAGTTTGAAGAGGCTACCAGAGAATCTGATGCAAGGGCTACTGCGGAGAAACAAAAGGAAATGGAGGAAAAGTTGCAAGCTGATGCTCTACTTCAACAATAGCAATCAAAGGTAAAAGAAGTTGAAATAAGGACAACAACTAATACAATGGAGGAGCAAATGAGGCAATGAGAGCATGAGATCAAGGTCAAGGCAGAAAATGACAAGCTAGAACCGATATAGAAGATCCATGATCTCGAGGAGGAGAAAGCAAGAAGCCAAAGAGAAAAGGAAGCCCTGTTGGCTAGATTGAAGCTTGCAGAGGAGGCTCGACAGAAAGAATCAGAAGCTGAAGCTCTAACAAAAGAAAAAGAGGCTGAAGGGCTAGTAAAGAAACAACAAGCTGAGAAAGAAAGGGAAAAGGCAGAGAAACTCATAGCCTTGGAAATGGAAAGGATAGAAAAGGAGGAAACTGAAAGGAAGCAAAAAGAAGAAGAGGCCGAAGCTGCAAGACTTAAAGCTTTAGAGGCAGAACGGTTGGAAAGGGAAGCCTTAGAGAAAGAAAAGGAAGAGAAGGAACAAAGAGATAAAGAAGAGGCTGAGAAGTTGGTGCAGAAGCATGTGTTGCAGGAGCAACAAGAAAAGGCAAAGGTTGATTCTCAACCTGAGGTAGATATTCAACCATCCTCTACCGTTGTTGCTTCCTCTTCCATAATGATGACTCCTAGTGCTCCTACATGATTGAAATTAGATTTGTAGAAGAGAGCTAGAAAACCTCCTCAACCTCTTAATTGGGAAGACATGATGAAGGAGATGGAACAGGAAAGGCCTAAGAAGAGGGCCAAAATTTTGCATTCTACCAGACTCACAGATAAAGGGGAGATAGTTGTTGAATGTGCCGTGCCTATGATTGAAAAGGAGGTAGGGGATATGCAGCTCACAGATTATCAATTGAGTATGGTTAACTTGGGAAGACCCACTAGAAATCAAAAAATGAATCTGATTGATGTGGTGGCTTCAACGAAAAAATCAAGGATGATTAAGGACAAACAAAAGAAAGATGAGCTTAAGGCTCAATTGGATCAGTTACATTCATTCTTGAAGAGTGTCTCCTCTCCAAGGTCACAACAGGTTGCAGCAATTGAGACTCCTATTTTGCTAAGCAAAAAGGAGGTTGATGATTTGGTGCAGGTTAGAGGTAAGGCGGAGATGGTCGAAAAATGGATAGACAAAGTGAACCGGGAGGTAGGTGAGGTTTTGGAAAAAGGATTTGAAACTTATAAGGAGGCGGAAGGAGTAATAAAAGAGATGCATAAATATATTGAGGCATTTGAGAAGTTAGAAGAAGATTATAAAGAGTATAGTGAAAAGTTAGAGAAGATAAATACATTGCCTCTAACTACTCTTCTAGAAGAATCTATACTCGAAGATGATAATAAAGATTTTGTAGAAAAGACTTCTCGTATCCTTAAGTTTAGGACTAGCTTTTTGAGCAAGCATAAGGATGAAATTCAGGAAGCAGTTAATAATTTAACTGAGCAGTTGGAGGAGTTGGAAGCGGTTATGGCTATCATAGTAGATGTGACTGTAATGACTAAAGATGGCATGCCGTTAAGTCAAGTTAGAGAGAAATGGAATGAAAGATTCCAAGGACTCATGCAGGAGAAAGATGATGCAGAAGACTTAGTGATAGATCGGCTTGTAGAAGTCAAGGAAGAAATAAAAGCTGGAAGGAGAGAGTTGGTCAAGGTAAAAAGCATGAAAGAATTTGCTGCAATTGAGTTGGATTGCATCAAATTTGAAGATGACTGGATTGATGGGCCAGATATGGATATGCTACAACAAGTCTTCACCAGTTATGATGAGTTCATAGTGGATCCAGCTTCACATGCATAAAATATTGCATGCATGATATTCTTCTTCCATGCATGACGCATGATGATCTTCTTCCTTGCATGTTGCATGCATGCGGCATTGACAGTCTTAAGGACGCATGATCTTCTTTTCTTCTATTTCTATCTTCTATTGTTAGATCAAACTGAATGTATAATGTAAGAACTCGAGGTCAAAGTTGATCTGAGTTTCTAAGAAAGTTGATTGTTCCTAAAAAGGTGGAAAGCCTAAGATAGAAGTAAAGTTCGAACTTCTTTTTGTATTCTATAAATACCAGATGGGTATTACATTATAAGGGTTGGATAATTGAGAATTGGATTGGCTTACCTAGTGCTAGGAGATAGAATTTTTATAGAATGTTTTTTTTTGCAGAGATACATTGTACCAGATCTTGTTTACAGTTAATAGAATTGCAGGTTTACAAAATATGGAGTTTGCATTGAATTGTATTGTTTGATAAGGTTTATGAGTTATAATCCAATTGAATGCCAGTGATTGGGCTGAAGCATGATAGTTTCTTATGTGATGAAAGTCATTAGAAGAAACTAGGTTTAAAGATTATCTTGTTAAATTGTCATTGAATTAAAGTTATTGAAGTTTGTTGATCTATAGTTTTAATGATGAATGAATGTGTGGTGTTTTGAAATCTTGGAAATACTTGTGATAGGCGAATAGAGAAATTGAATTAAGCACCTAAGATGTATACCATGGTACAGTTATACTGTGGGTTGTGTCATGCTATGGTTTTTGTGATCGGTTAAGAAAACATTCATTGTTAAAAGTATATGTCTGGATATTAGATAAATTTAATTCATACTTACTGATTTACCCCTTGGATCTATCTTTTTCTTTTATTTCAAACCCATTGATTTATAGGAACTATTTTGACAAAGAGAGTCATAGCTTGAATCCTTTGTTACCAGCACAGGCCCCTTGAATATTACAGTTGAGAACCAACTACCAGGACCTTGGGAGTTAGGCCACTACATGTAGTCTTTCTTTTTTTCAGGAGAAATAGAGTAGAAATATTCTGTTTTAATGTTGTTTGTGTCATTTTAACCATCAACACACATGTGTCTCTTGAATAGGTTTTCACCCTCGGATAAATAATTAATTTTTTACTTTTCCCTGATCTAAAAGTGCCATATTGTTGTTTTCACTAAGGGATCATTTTATTATTTTTATATTTTCTCTTATGAGACAAGGATTTTATTTTCCCCCTAAAGTATGCTCGTGTGTCAAGATCTATGCCAGTTCCTGCTTTGTGATCTCTGGTTAGTATTTCTTCTCGAAGTCCCATAAACTTTACAATAGCTTCACCATTTTGAAATACGTCTAGAATTCATGGTCCTTGTTGGTACCAATCGATAAGCTAAGGGTAAATAAGCGGAATGTCATTGGTTTGAAAGGTAGGTGCAAATAATTTGGATGTTAGGGTGTAAATGGATGTGTTTTCTAATAGGTTGGTGATGTGCATGGAAGAGTCACTGATTGTATTGTAAGGCCTAACTAATGTCTAGTCAACTTGGTGTTAGACACACAATTCAAAGGAAAGGTTCCTAGCTGAACAATCCACTAAACCCTTGCTAAGGCTTCATTTAATTATCAACTAGGGCTTCATAAGATTTTGATGATGTTAGCACTTTATGTGCATTCATAGAATCTGCACAACCTATACCATCAAGTATAAGTGGTTTACATATGTGCAAGAAAAAAATAAAGATTGGAAAAGGAAAATAAAGCATAAACTACAAAACAAGGGAAATAACTTAATCTACTACTGATGCTATGGGTACTTTCAGCTTAACATGACAACTGATAACTGCTTACCTAAAATTTTCAACTTCATCAACACTGATAACTCTTACTTCTAACTACTTGACTTACTCCGGAAGATGACTCAAAGACTCAATATAGAAGGTGAATCATAAAACAAGATACCATTCACATGCATGTAATGAAGAATCTATTGAAATGAATGTAATTATATGAATATTTATTCTAACAAAACAATTAAAGGTGGGTGAACAATACCTTGAGTGGCCCTTGCTCAAGTTGTTCCCACAAGATAAACCAAATATGCACTACTTGAATCAACTAAACATAATGGTAAAATATAACATCTTCACTTTATAAAACTAAACTCTCATGACATGACAAAAATCTTCATAGATCTTTCATTCATGAATGCATATCCATTACAAATGATAACAAAAAACTAACAATGCAAGATTTTATATTGGAAAATAATATTGAAAATTATTAAAAACACATGTATCTCTAGCTAGATCCACTCCAAAACCACTGATCAAACTATATAGGTTTGGGAGGAGGTTCATTTGCATAAGGACTAAAAACTGAAATTAAATGAAAGTGTCCACTCTCCTTCATAATAGAGAGAGACAAAGTATTTGCAATAAAAACTATAACTGAAAGAAATGGAAGAAGACAACTAGGTTTACAACTCTACTTTAATAGAATGGTAGAGACGTGCTCTGTACAAATAGTCACGACAGTTTCCTTGCTCATCACAATCTCCTTCATCCTTCCATCATCTTATTGAATATTCTGGTGATTCCCAATCAATCACTCCAATGATTTCCTTCATCAATTTTTGCAACTGTCACGTGCCCATTCATTTTGGAATCTCCCCTGCTTATCAACTTGAAATCCTTTGGATGTGGGTTGAGTTTTTTAGTTGCTGCAGGCACTGATACATTTTGACTCAATTTTCGACGAAAGTTCATCAAAATTTTGACAACCGTTCATCGGAAATATTTCGTCGAAAAATCGACAAAATTTGAAAAGTCAAAATTCTGACACAGCATCGTCGGCTGGATTGGAAAATTCATGTTTCAAATTTCGTCAATTTTTCGACAAAATATTTCCGACGAATGTTTGTCAAAATTTTGATGACCTTTTGTCAAAAATTGAGTCAAAATGTATCAGTGAGGTTTCTATTTTGGATGCAAGGAGTTAGTTCTCATTTAAAAAATACATACCATTAACAACCATGAATTAAACACAAATTTAAACTAGAATTCATACACATTCATACAAATATCAACATATCCTAATCATATTCCCATTCATCAAAGTTTGGTTTAAATTGCATGAAGGATATAAAGGTCAAGAATGTATATGAAATAAACAACTTAAAGTGTTTAAAAGATATGGAATAAACAAGAGAAAACTAGCTATTAATCAGATTCATTATTCCCCCCAACTAAGTAATTGCTTGTCCTTAAGCAAAATTTTGGTCACAAAGGTTGTACTGCAAAGAGATCTCCCTGAACTTTGCAACAAAATCAACTCCCTTAACCTATCTCAAATAGTAGCCCTTTTGACATGAAATATTTACTAGCCTTAGATTCTCTACTGCTTGTAATTCAACCTTGTCCCTCCCTATCCAATGTGGCACTAGGTAGAGAAGGAGAGGTGGATGAATTGTCAGTAGAAACCATGTAAGCGCATTGTCCCTGACAATGTCTATATAATTTTGAGCTTCTGATAATGACTATAAATTGTATAAGGAGTGAGGTTCATTTTTCTTTAATTCAGGGGTTAGTTCCTCCCATCTCTTCTTTAAAAATTGGAAGGTGTGATCAATAGGCACTGTAACTAGTTGCTTCATCCTGGTGTAGTCACATTCCTTGACATTCACTATTTTCCTTCCTACACCTTTATAAGTTAGGAGCTCTAACCACTCATCAATAACTGCATTGGGATCTTTGGACTCTTTTCTTAGTTGTAGAGCAAAAAATTTCTCATTTTTCAGTATATTATTGCAAGATCTCACCCCTTTGTTCTTCATTCTTGATATAAGAGGCCATTGCTTTAATCTGTAAGTATCCCACAAATAGTAGAGGATTCCATTTTGTTTGATACGAGAGCACAATATTATGCAAGTAAAAATCATATAATTGATCTTGCATATCTAGTGTAGAGTCAAAGAAAGTTTCTATTCATTGACATTGACAAATCACTAACTAGCTATCTAAATTGAAAACACAATTATCTTTCTTGCAGAAATAGTGCGTAAAATCTTATAGGAGGTCTGCACTTTAGAATTTGTGTAGCCTTGTCTACTACTTCTTCAATATTTACTTTCAACTTTTTTATTTCTGCATCTTTCTGCTCAAGTGTCTTGGTATTTTGTGACATCAACTTATCTTTTTCTTTTTCCCATTACTTCTTCTCAAAGAACCCTTGGGTTCTTCTCCACAATTCCAAACTTAGGGTTACTATAAATGGCCCAGAGGGAGCTGAAAGTGAAGGAGTTGGAGTTTTTGGTACTAGTTCTTTGTTTTTTGTTGCTATGATAACAATTTGTGCCAATTTGTCCAATCTAGACCCACACTCATATTTACAAAGTTTTCCTTCCAACTCTTCAATTCTTTTGTCCCTCTCACTTGCTCTTTGCTGGTGTGTTTTCAATAAACCTTCCAATTGCTTAATCCTTTCCATAGCCTCTTGTAATTCTTTGCCAATATCCTTTTTCTCAACAAAAACTTCATCTCTTTCCAAAAATTGATCATTCCTTTTACTTATATATTCATTACCCTCTGAGTGACATTTTTCTTATTTTCTTTGCAACAAAAGCATCCTATGAATCGAATTTAGAGGTGCTTGTAAAATGCCATGTATGTGCATTAGGTAAACTTTCATTACTAGGGGAAACCCTCTCTAATTTTGTTCCAGTATCAACCATAACAACATCTCCATTTTCTACTTTTTAACTGACCTTCCCATAACACATTTCCTCTTCAGGTGGTGTGACTGCCTTCTAGGTTGTATGGATTTCTTCCACCCTCTTGTAGGTGCAAAAGAAGATTCACCTTTCTTTTTCTTGGTTCTTGGGGTTTTTTGAGAGGTAGGGATTTCTTGGGCATCTCCTGCTGTGGGTTGCCCAGAGGATGTAGGTTGAGTATCATGCATGATTTTCTCCTTTATCTCTCCTATGCTATGAGAAGGTAACATAGCAAATGAGCCAGAGGGCATTACCCTATCCGATACAACAAGTTCTTCTTCTCTTTCTAGGATAACAGGTTCTTCAAGTATGGTATTGATATGATTGCAATCTAGGAAAATCTCCCATGAAACATGTGGAAGCTGTTTCTCTACGATAGCTATGTTTGGGGTAAGTGAAGAAAGATGGGTCCCAAAAAGGGGGCTTAAGTGGCCACTTTTTTTTTGAAATAAGGAAATATAGACCTTGGACGTGAAATTGAGGATAGTTACACTCAAAATTTTGAGATGGAACAAAAACAAGCATTGAAGTGCTCCGAGTCTAATTTCTAAACTACTAATTTATTTTGAAAATGGTTGAGATTAAGGGGTTCAAAAGAGGGATGTACACAAATTGGTGTTGTTTTTATTAGAAAAACATAACATAGCAACTCTTGTATGACCCTCGTATGGTAGATTTTTATTTTAGTATTTTTAAAATCGTAACAACCAAAAGTTAGGTAACAATATTTAGTTGATGAACGATTTTTTTGATAAATTTTTAATGAATATTTAATTTTTTACTAATTTTCGAAGTAGACACTTCCTGAAAAACATAATTTTGGCCGTGCTACCCCTACAAATTTTGGAAACTAATTGAATTTTTTTTTCTTTTTTTAAAAAAATTTGTATAATGGAGTCTATTTTCTAAAAGTGTAATTTATTTGAAATTTTTATGAAAAGTTAATTTATAACGAAAAAAACACCAAACATTGTTTTTTGCCAAAAAAGAGACATACAAACAAAATAAATTATGGATGAAAGGCTTAACATTGTCAGAAAGTGAAAAAATTACATCATTGGATAGCTAAGAGAGAACCTAACATTACTCAGATGTTCGATTTGTTTGATATTGAACCACATGCAATCTTGATGGTGAGTATGAACCCGATTATATGAAATATTGTAGAATTTGCAAAAACATATCTCTGGTCATTGGGAATTCCCTCCAAGACTTTGGGTTGGTATTCCAAGGAAAATACCAATCCCAAGGCTTGGGGATTCCCAAAGCAAGATATAATTTGTGCACGTTATAACTCACTCACGTTATATCTTATTTTTGACATGATCTTTTTGTGTTTGTGAGGAACATGTCTAGCAAGACATAACACGCACACGTTATATTTTTCTTAATGTTAAATTCTACTCTATTGAATGTATGTTTATATTTTTTTATGTTTGTATGTACATGTATGCTTGTATATCATGTATGTATGTATGTATGTATCAATGCATTTATATTGTATGTATACCTATATGTATGTAAGAGTGTATCTACACATGTACATGCATGCTTGTATGTACATATGTATTATTCTTGTATGTATGTATGTATTTATTTATGTCTTTAGAGGGAGGGAGAATTTTAAGAGAGAGAGAGAGAGAGAGAGAGAGAGAGAGAGAGAGAGAGAGAGAGAGAGAGAGAGAGAGAGAGAGAGAGAGAGTTGTCTAGGTAGGGTGGGAGAGAGAGAGAGAGTCTGGAGAGAGGGAGAGTGGGTGGAAGTGAAAGTTTAAGAGAGAGGGAGTGGGAGAGTGAGGGGGTGTGTGGAAGTGATATTTTAAGAGAGAGAGAGAGAGAGAGAGAGAGAGGGATGGGAGAGAGATAATTGAGAGAGAGAGAGGGGGGAGAGAGAGACATAGAGAAAGAGAGAGTTATGTAGGCAGGGTGCCAAATGGAGAGTCTTGAAAATGTGAGGGGGGGTGAGAGGGAGAGACTTGAGAGATAGGTAGTGAGAGGGAGTGGGAGAGAGAGGGAGTGGGAGAGAGAGGGAGTGTGAGTGAGAGACTTGAGAGAGGGAGA